>JBAWJQ010006375.1:0-249946 GCA_037783105.1 Bactrocera zonata
TATATTTTAAAGAGCTTCCGATGTCTCCTTCTGGGTATGAAAAACTTCGTGGCAATCTTAATATTCCCAGTTCGGGGAATAAAAACCGCACGAATATAGTTATGAACCTATTGTGAAAAATAACATACTTGATCGTCTCTGTATAGATTCCTCAAAGCTCAAAAGCTTTTGGGATACAACATAAGCTTACAGCGGAGTTACGACTGTCTGACCATATGATGAGCGGTGGAATATCATCTTTGAAGATTCTTAAGCCTAATTGAAGCTTTGCTATTTGAATTCTTGCAGCTTGATTCCACTTATAAATATTTATGAAAAACTTTCTGCGTATATTTTAGTTCTGTAGAATTTAATACTCTTATATTTAACAAAAAACCCTGAAAAAATGTGTATCAACACTTGACTTAATAATATTTTATGTTTTAATAATATTTGCACGGCATCATAACCACTAAGAACTGGTTAAATCATCCTATATTTCAGCCACACACACATCGAGATCTTCCTTCATGCGCGCCTTTTCACGCTTTTCAATCAAATTCTTCTCCATTTCTTCCTTTGTCAATCGTTTGAAGAAGCCCAGCTGAAAGCCAGAAATATTTAAAGAAGAAAAAGAAAAAAACAAAAAGAGTTGTTGTTAATCAATGAAGATTTGGGATGCGCTTAAGGATTTTCACATGATCGCAAATATGTATTTTATGAGAGGCATAAGCCGTCTTAAGTAGATTCCTCATTTTCTTCACGCCTTGTTTGAGAGTAGAAGCTTTCACACTAAACAAAAATTCTTATGTAGATTTTCTTATTATTAAGGTATGAGGTATAACTCCGTACTCTTCTCTCACTCAACTTGTATATGCGTGCCTGTCACTTTGTGTGTTCGATTCACCACCATATGGGTATGTCAAAGACTAACAAAACGGAGGAAGTTTTTCAGGTTTGCTCACCTTTCTTAGCAGCAATATCATTCCAATAAGCAAAAGTATACCACCAATTATGGCGCCCAAATATATCCAGAATAGATTACGTTTAGCGATCTTCACAAATATGGCGCCTTTGAAATGCCTTTTAATACTTAAGTTACTATAAAATAAATAAGTAAGTAAGTAATATAATCAACATATTCAAGTAAATAATTACTCACCCATTTAAGGGTATATCCGTCTTCAAATTCACCATTGCAACATGGGCCAAATATTGACTATTGATTGGCAGCAGCTTCTCAGCCTTTTTCCAGTTCATTTCATAGTTCAATAACAATGTGATATTCTCGCCAGGGAACAAGGCATTCGTCAGATGAAAATCACTCAAGGCGCATGACATTTTCGTCTCGGAGTTTTCGGTCGATTGGCAACTGACAAAAGTCGTGTGATTTTCGTGTAAATGATTCAAGTATAATATCTCGGTAGTATTCAATGTTGGTGGCGACGTTGGTGCAGATTTTTTGAAATCTAAAAGCGGATACTCAAGGTCCTTGAAATAAGCTTGCGCTGAGTAGTGGCTGATATATTGGCCGCCGCTGAATCCAATAGGAAAATCAACAATTAAGTGGAGGAAACTAAGCGGACTGGGGCCATTATTTTGTATCTGTAAAGAGTTGTATAGAAATAGATATTAATTCTAAATGCCAGAACTTTGTAAGTCGACGAGCTTTATTTCTAATTTGTGGGACCCTTCGGTACTCTTCCAGCGGTCGAGCGAGCTTAAGAACAATCTGCTTTTGGAAGTCTTAAAATTCCTACTATTAAAATATGAATACCGATCCTCTTCATTTTCTTCTGCTATGATTGGCATCCGGAGAAGTATTCGCATTTAAGTTTACTGCGTGGATTCCTACTGGGAAAAGACAGAATCTGGCATAGAAGAGAAGCATATACCATACTTTTTATTGCTAATAAAGATCTTCTCTTTACCGACTTTGCCCAAACATGATAAAGGCCCCTGAACTTATAGGGTCTCGTCCCTAACTCCTCTACTACTCTAAAGTTTCGACCGGAAATTATTTTTTCTTAGCTTGACGTTATTTCTATGACAAAATCTAAAACAATCTCTACCATTTAAAAAGGTTGTCTTATGTCTTATTACATAGACTCCACTGTCGTAGATAACTGTTTGGTCAGTAGCATACGAACTTAATACGATTAGTTCAAACTAATTACAGCAGCACCTAAACTCACCTCAAAAGCCGTCGAAACCGCGATATTTTCTTTCCCATCGGTTCCAGCAAAAATTTTGTTCGTTGAAGTCCTGCAAATTGAAGTGAATTATTCGTAAAATTACTTTCTAACTAAATTCGTTAACGACTCACTCTGTTATCCAAATCTCAGCTGTTGTGGTAAGTTTTACCTTGTCAGACGATTTGTTATCCTTTGGACTCATTTCATTTCCCGTACTGTGAACAGTTGCGTTTATCTCCACTTCAGTAGCACCGACCACATTACTAAGATCAAGGCTGAGCTCTAGTTCCGTGGTACCTTTGAAGGCCCGTCGCTTCGCAATGCTGCACACCACACGCCAACCAAACTCGAATTCACCAACACATTCGGCAGGCATTTTTGCAATAGGCACGTTTAAGGAGGATTTTATGATGAGTAGGGTATTGTAGGCCTCCTCGCCATTGTTAGTTATGACATATTTGAGAGGTAATACGCTGTCGCTGCCCAATATTACATTCTTACTGGTATCAGAAAGGAAGGAAAGAAATTAAATTTAGTGATAAGCAAGTGTAATGTTCTCAGCTGCGTTCGGTGCTAACAATGGGCTACTATTTGCATGAAGATTCAAAATCTGAGAGTTTTTTTAATCTCAGTTCGAAAAAAGAAGAGCTGGCGGTAGAACAAGAGATGATAGGGAATAGTCCCCAGGTTTTGATGGTTTGAACGGAGATATGTGCAAAAGCTTGTGGAAGTTCATTCCGGAATACTGAAGGCCAATCTAGGAGGGATATTTTCCATGTGAGCGGAAAAAAACTATGGTTGTGCTTCTCTTGAAGTCCGTTGATAAGATCAGGAGCGATCCCCGTTCGTATCGTGGAACGGTTTTAGGAGCTTCAGGGAAGGACGCAGTGTGCATGATGTTTAGTTTTGGCTGGCCGCATGGTCTACATATTTCGAATCTCGTAATGGACTGTCTGCTGGGACAGTATGCGGGTGATCTTTTTCTTCCGGTTGAAGGTCATTCGCGGTCTGAGTTAGAGCGGGCGGAAGGACAATTTTAGAAATTGTAAATATTTGTGGTTTAGGTGTGGGGCTGACATATCAATGTTGAGAACGGTGGCAATGTTGCTGAAAGGTATATAGTCGCCGGTTTGTCCACCGATTGTCCGGGTAAATGGGGTTTGCAACAGATATTTGACGCAAATCAAAAATATGGGGATGGGCATGAGTGCAAAGAAAAGCTTTACTCCACACTTATTAATGAATGAAGAAGCGCATGCAGGCGGTCAAAGGTAAAGTATGACGCATTTTGTGGGGTGATTGCGGCCTCGGACATGTGCTGTTTTGACAGATGCTATGCAAGTTTTATTAGATACACTCCCTTTAGACCTGATTGCATTCAGGTTAAGAAAGGGCTTGAGTCTGTCATTGCTGCGGAGTGATTGAATTTCTAACGATGATGTGGAGAGGGAGGGATATCTAAGGAGCTGGAGGCTTCTAGATGATAAGGTTAGATGTAAGTGACAAGACCGTTGGGATAATAGGTCTGACGGTCGAGTGACTAATGAGTACATTCGTCACGTTCGGTTTGTTGAGAGTAACCCTAACTTTGGATTTTGTTTGAGGTTAGCGGTTTTTGATTACGGGGCATAGGCCTCTGAATACATTTCTGCATTAGAGGTGCCTATCTGATAGGTGGTGGTGTTTTCGTGTAGGTGTGGTTTTTGTATGAGTGGTATGTGTATGGGGTCGAACCCCTGACCACCTGGCCACCAGAACAGCGCTTTATGGAGGCTAAACTGGTAGTAGTTTCGGCTACGAAGTCAGGCAGGAGACTTAATTCTGGTATTATGTGCAGCAGGAACTCTCAGAGTTCGCTGCAATCTGCTCATGCGGACTGGTTTCAATTAGGCTTATGTATCATAGTTTTTAAGACACTTACAATATTAATTATAATAAGTGAAATGATTCTAATAACTTTTAATTGGATACCAATCCTCGAAATTGGTTGTCAATAAACTTTGGTCCACCAATTCTCATTCCCGAAAACAATTTATTGTACATTTAGTTCAACAGCAGACTTTATGAACAACTTACGGTATTTCTACACCTCCAAACCAAAGGTCGACGGAACAAACCGAACCCTTGCAATTATGTAGATATTGGATTTGAGCTTTCACCATGCTTGGCCACGCAGGATCTACGACCGCACAATCATTGCAAAATTCTGTAAAATAAAAAAACAATAATCAATGTCCGGAGAGTCAACAAGTTGAATATATTAGAAAGAATTTTTTTGGTCAACTTTTCAACAATACAAATTATAATAAGCTCTGCTTAGTTCGCGACATCTAATAAAGGGTTTGGTATGACGAAGTCCATCCGTTAAAAACCTTTATCTCATAAAAAAAATTGATAATTCCTCTGTAAGTCTGAAGAAATCTTTCCAGAACAACATTTCCATGAAGGCTGGTCTTCATGACGTAGAAAGTATTATTCTCCATTGTCAATAGTGTTTTCAAACGTACGTTCTTTTGGCGATAAAATTCAAAAATCCTTTGACCAGTCAAACTTTTTTAACGACACCAAACATTTTACATAACTTTGTTACTCACCCGAGTTCGCTTGTGTCCTGCCATCATTTTTCAAGCGGTAAGTGAGCTCCATAATTATCGGTATAAATATATAACGGTCATCGGATATGAGCGTGACATTACATGACAGACATTGCGGCGTTAAACCCGCCATGAAGGGATCCTTGCCAATGCAATGCCTCACATTTATACGCTTCTCCTCAGCGCCGACACTCAAATCGAGTAGCAGTTCTTGTGTTAGAATCTTCGTCGAATTACTTTGGATATTAATGCATATATCGAATTTTAAGCTTGTTGCGTTTGTGGGAATTATTGGATTCTTTGGCAGTATTGACGCATTAATCTTCACTACCGGATACGCGCGATAAACAAACACCATATCCGCATTTGGTGCGCCGACAGCCAGATTGTAGTCATTCATATTGTTAACACCACCTCTAGAGAGACCGTGACCGAACATGCCACCACTGCCGACTAATTGCTCACTCACGTTCAATATTTGTCGTGGTTGAACGTCGAGACCGTTCGGACCACCAAAGTAGATGGCAACCGCCCCATTGCCATTATTACCTGTGAACGGAGCGCCAATGGCTATGTCTGCCGAAAGGAATATAATAGGTAGAAGTTAGTTAAGTGTGCAAAAAGTAAGTGATACATGTAGGTACTAAGAGAGCTCACCTTTATAACTATCACCATTTACGTCTCCCAGTTTACCCAATGAAGTTCCAAAGTGTCCACTTCTCGAAAACGGAGACTCCAACAATGTTTGCTTGAATCTCAGCTTTAAGAACCACATAAAGATATAAAATTAATTTCTGGTAGGAATTTTCTAGTATTTATTCAGTTTTCTAATATATTTATGTACAAAATCTCATGCAGAAAACCGTTAAAGTGGAAATAGCCACTCGCCGTTCTCTATATAACGGGAGCGCTATGAATCACACCAGCGGCTGCACTAGAAAGGTTACTAGCACCAAACGACAATGAAGTGAAAAGCTCTGCAGCAAAATCAGTTGCAAGTTTGGCGGCGTTAGGTGAATTCTTCACAAGCACCTTCGGCCATAGCTCAATAAGCAGTGGGTTGGTGGATAAAGCAGAACACATATACTCAGGCTTTATTAGAAAAGGTTAATGGTCACACTAGTATACCGCGGATCTCACAACATCAATACGAATCAGACGGATGGAAAATGACTCATGGAGTGGATGCCGGAATTTATTGCTCGGAAGTGGATATCGGCCCATCCTTCAAGCTTCTCTGCAGTATCTTCCAGGCGGAAGTCTTTACAATCAGGAAAGTTGCTGAGGTAGTTGACAACGAAGGAAACAATAGAAAGAAGATTAATATCTACTCCGATAGCCAGGCAAGAATTAAGGCAAAATTCTCACATCGCATTACATTAAATAATATCCTTAAAAGCTGGGAAAAGTAGCAGATGTAGCGGCTGCTGGAAAGCAGTTGCATATATTATATATTCAGTTTCAGGCCATAAAAGGATTTCGAGAAAAAAAATAACTTAGAAGATTGCCAAAGGTACCATCTGTCTGGCTACCGAACCAGTACAGGAAATACAGAAATCACTAAAAACAATATATGGACTAAAAGCAGACTGATCAGTGCGAGATAGAATGCTTTAAGAATTTGCAGGATCGCAAAGATCAACTGCAAGAGGACTGAAGAAAAGCTGTTTACTCACACGATATCGAAAGGCCTGCGAGACGGTTGTTGGCCTAATAACAGGTAATAACCTTTTGGCATCACATGCGAGCCGTTTGTCCGTAAGTTACGACGATAAGTACAGAATATCCAGCACTATATACTTGTAGAACTTGCCTTAGATATTTAAATGCTTCGTAGTTCAAGAGACTAGATAAAGTATCAAAATTTGATGTCAAGTCGTTCTTAAAGTTCGTAAATAGCGTTAACGTTCTGACATTAGCCTCCATCTAATATTAATAAGGGCTAATTGGACTGAGTCTCATTGATTTTTCGAATTCTCATTAATCTGTGTCTGAAAACTTAGAGTTTCTAATTCTATATTCAAAAATTGCATTAATGATACATATGTTTGTGCGATAGCCGAGAAAGTAATAAGCAAATAGAGGTCTAATGATCTAGAATGAGATCGAAGGAGGAATAAATTGCAATAAACTAAATTTATTTTCACAACTTTTTGGATCGTTGACAGAGTTAGTAACTTTAAAAATACACCTCAAAGCAACTACTGTCTGAATTAGTTAGTGATCTTACTGATTAAAGCAGAACAAATCTTAAAGTCCTTGTTCTGAAGAAATCTATATTTTAAACAGCAGTTTAAGTAGAATACGAAGGCCACACGTGAACACACGACCCACAGAATGTTGTTCATTTACTGGATAGTGTCAATTAGAACACATTCACACAGTTATTGAGAATTCTTACCTTTTTTCCCCGTCCAAGATTTATAAACATATAGACTGCACCCGCTTCGAAAACACCGTTAACTGTGTGATGTGGTGCACCAATAAGCATATCATCGAGGTCGTCACCATTAAGGTCATCCACCAGTAGGGAATAACCAAAGTACTCGCCATATTGTGCGCCGGTCAACGCTAGTTGGAACGGAAATTGTTTATTCCAACTCGGCGGTGCAGTGTAAATTTGTACCTACAAAAGCAGTTATAGTAAATGTTGACAAGCGGGTAATTCGGTCACGAACTTACCGCACCCAATTTCGTTTCACTGTTCGCATTTGGCATAGTAACCACGTATGACAACTGCTTCTTATTGCTGACATTGAAGTGCCCACATCCCACGGCATATCCTTTATAAGATGCCATTTTTGGTCCGTGTATTGTCGCTCTGGGCTTTTGGGTATTCATGTTGTAGTGTATTACCTTTCCTGGAGCATATCAAATACGTTTTATTATTTGAGTGTAAAAAGACGTTGTCAAAACAAAAATATTGTCGATTAGCTAATGCTTGAGTATGAGGATATCTATTTGAATATTTGGATTATTTGTTATTGATTTTGAATAACCTATAGACCTGTTTTCTCTCTCAGTTAAATATTTTTGTAATAACGACCTAGGCGTATTTAGTGAAGAACCTTAAAATTGATACTTTCATTTAAATAATATAAAACGAAAGCTCGGAAATATTCCACGATTGTGGCTTATGGCTTAATGGAGAGAGCTGAGTTCGAAATATTGGACACAATTTACGCATGTCACATCTGTAGTGCATGGGTGCATAGTCCTCTTTTACCTACCTGCCCAATTGAGGACGCCTGGTGATCCGGATATAACTTCATCATTCTCCGACGTTAATTGAACGCTGAAACCGAATTCACCAAATCTCACATTGCCGTATAGCGGCGTACCCTCTTTATTTTTAACATCCTGATCGTCCTGCTTACCTGAATGTGTATGGAGAAATCATTTAATTCAGTCATATCTTTAGTTAGGAACTTGAAGAGCGCACAAACCTTTAGCGGAAAATGGACTTAATATTTGCCAGACTTGATCATCGTCCATTGTATTGTTGGTCCAATAGCACAGGCCGTGCATGTACGATTGGCTGAAAAATTTAATTTTTGTCATGATTTTTTGATTTTCTTATAGACGAAATTCTATTTTGGAGAAAACTGAAAAACAATTTGTGTTATGGATTGAAGATTTACAGGAAAAAACTCTTAACAATGGAAAAATTACTAAAGAGAAAGCACTTGAAATATACAACCGACTTCAGGAGTTTGAACCATTAGTATGTCATCAGGGAACTAATCAATGTAGGTCATGGATGGCTGATAGGTTTTCTGAAGAACGCTTTTCGTAACGTTAAAATTCAAGGAGCATTGGCATCAGCAAAAAAAAATAATTCAAGATTGCAGATATATTCCAGATCAAATATTTAATGCCGATGAAACGGCATTGTTTTGGAAGAAAATGTCAAAAAGAACATTCATAGTAAAGTCTCAAAAGACAGCTTGTGGGTTTAAAGCATCCAAAGATCGAGTAACTCTCTCGCTTTGCTGCAATACATCTGGCTATAAAATGTTTTTAACCAACAAATCCCTTAAGCCATGAGTTTTAAAAGGTAAGAACATTGAACAATTTCCAGTTCATTTTATGGCGAATAGATGACGACTAATCTGTTAAAAGATTACTTATTCTTTTTTCCGATGTCATCAAAGATGTGTGTAGTCTAGTGTTGTTCTGATGAAAGACGAAGCCCTTTTTGTTGATCAGTCGCATGCTTGCTTCAATCTCATCAGTTGTGGACAGTAAAATGTAGAATCAATCGTTCGAGCAGGCTGGAGCAGCTCATAGTGGATGGTTACTTTCCAATCCCATCAAACACTCAGCATAACCTTTCGAGGCGTCAATCCTGGCTTTGCGACCATATGTTGAGGTTCACCACGCTTGGATCATGATCTTTGTGCACATTATTGTCGTATTTGATATACCCTTCACCTCCTCCTACCATTCGCTTCAGAAATGATTCGATTTTATTTCGTTTCAGCAAAGAATCGTGGATGTTAATTCGTCTAATTAAATTTTTCACAGACAATTCATGTGGCACCGCAACATCGAGCTTCTTTTTGTAGCCACCCTTGTTTCAACGGCTCAAAACCTTTTGATGATGAATGTTAAGTTCTTTAGTGATGTCATGGCTGCTTATGTGACCGTCCTAGTCAATCCTTTCCACAATTTCATCGGCGTTTTCAACGAGAAGTCGAACAGAGCGAGAGAGAGAGTATATTTCACATCGAAATTTCTAGAACGGAAGTGAGAGAACCAATGTTGTGCTACGCGAACTGATACGGCATAGTCTCCTAAACTTCACAAATTTCATTGGTGGCTTGCGTGGCATTCTTCCCTCTTTTAGACGAAAATTTCAAAATATAGCGAATATTTCAGAATAATAGCGAATTTCTTCATTATTTTCTCTCATTTTTGAGCAGCTATAACTTTTTTCAACTTATATAATTTTTTTTGGTTAAATGGAGCTTAAAATCTCACCATTATAACACTATGTATATGGTATGTGTGCTACCAGCACTGTATCGAAGAAGACCCGAATGAGTCCATCCGACATCGCGCACTCCAGTTGGAGCTATGTCCAATCACTTTAAAGAAGATTTTGCGGAAGGATCATATTTTCCAAGCTTACAAAATCACCAGGCACGTCGCACATGAGGGAACCCAAAACGAGATGATCACCGAACCGATACAATGTTGCAATCAGTGGAAATCTATAGAGCTACAATGAGTGACTTTTTCGTGCCAGAGGATGTTAATATGTGCAACCTTTTGCTCCAAGAAGCCGACACTACATGCGATACAGCCAACCAAACCATAAATATATTGAAGGAAACTTTTGGTTAACACATTATCGCGCCTCGTGGGCCTGTGGAATGGCCTCCAAGTTCGTGCGACTAACACCGGTAGACTTTTTTTGTGGGCTTGTGTGAAGTCGCTTATCTACGCAGATGAGCTCGATGTCTGATGTCTTGGAGGTTAATATCCAGTAAGTTATTGTTGACATACGTCCTCAATTGCAGCAAAAGGTTGAAAATTGGAGCTTTCGGCTGGAATTTATTCGAGCCAGCTACAGTGTTTGGAATTACTTTTAGAACAAAGTGGCAAACCTTTATCTTTATAGAAAAAAGGTTAATATTTGGTCATAACTGTCTATAAAAACATCCTTTATTATATATTGATTTCATTTAGAGCACTTTCGCAGCAGATATTTGGCTTATAAAATCCTCACTCCCTCTTCGTAGGTTATATTTTATTCAAGTGACGTAATTTGTAAGTTCTTCAATTTAACAGAGCATGCCTAAGCCTAAAATTATTTCACGAATTGTGGCGTTTGACCTCCTATCACATTTTGAATTGTTTCTAAATTATTTCGTACAGACTTTAAAGCCCAGCAAGTCGTTTGCGGTTGTACAGCTCAGCAAAATTTAGGCTCGTTTATAAACGATTGATGTGAATTAAATCAAGAAAGCACTCTTAAATTATAATTAAATTCCCGGGTAAATGATATTTCAAAACAAGTAAGGAAGGGCTAAGTTCGAACATTTCATACTCTTGCAACTTTCAAGAATCAAAGCCAGGGAAAATTTTTTTTGAGGTATAAAACCAATCACAGAGTAAAGTCAGCCGGATGTTCGACAATCCTGATATTAGTTATATGGGAGCTAGGCCAAGGGGCCACGCCAACTTTTTCAAAAATTTTTACCCACAGTTACAGCTTCAACGGACGGACGGACAGACAGACAGTCAACCGGATTTCAACTTTTTGCTTTGTTTGTCTCAAATGTTGTATTTCTAACCAAATTTCGTGTGCGAAATCGTAGCGAATGTCGAAAAGGGCTTACGATGATTCAGTTTTATCGAAAATACAAGCCTACGATTGGGACAAAGCCTTCAAAGACGGTCGAGAGATCGTTAAAGACATACCTCGTTCTGTACGAGCTTCGAACTCTTAAACTAATTAAAGTATTAAAAAAGTGAAGAATTTGGTGCTTCCAAAAAAAAAAGAGTACCGTAAACAGGTCTCTTTGGACATGCTTGATCGTGCGATTTCCGATCTCACATTTATAGAGAACACTATAACTGCCGACGAAACATTGATTTGATTGGATTTTTGAGTTTGGCTTGCAAGCAAGTCAACAATCATCGGAATGGAGGAAAAAACGAGCCGAAACCAAAAAAGAAACACGCCAATGTCGCTCAAAATCAAGATGATACTAATTGTTTTTCCGATATTCGTGTTTAAGAGCATCCTGAATTGTTCCGGAGGGACAGACATTCAATGAGGACTTCTATTTGAACGTATTAAGGCATTTGCTTGAGAACATCCGTCGAAACAACCGGAATTGTGGGAGAACAGTTCATAGATTTAATACGACGATAAGCACCATCGCATGGAGTCTCGATTGCGAACGAATTTAAAATCAAAAACGCATTGAATACCGACGTTTTACCACCGTATTCACCAGATTCGGTTCCCAAACCTGAAATTGCCGCTATGTTGAACCCGTCTTCAGTCGATTGAAGAGATAAAACAAAACTCGCTGAAAGTCATCTCAAAAAGTGCTTATGAAAAGTATTTCGAGGATTCAAAAAATCGTTGACAATATGTAAGGGTATTACATCTCATGAGGATTACTTTGAAAGCCACAAAATAAATATTGATGAATAATTATATATGTCGCATTTAATTATAATTTCCGGGTACTTTTTTAACACAATGTATTTCGTCGAATTCTTTTATTAAAGTATGGACTGTTTGCGCCAGCTTTGATAAGAATAAGTGCGAAATGTGAAATTTTTGTGACTCACAATTCACAAAAATATTTTAGTCACATTATTAGGCTTTAAAATTTCGTAGGTTTTTCTGATGTATCACTCTTTCATAATTTTTGAATATTTATAAATATTTATTGATGTTGATGACTAGGGAAGAGAGATTTTATCATTTTAAGTAGATCAAAGAGTTGATCATAAGAGACTTCAACTTCGACATCGACCACACTTGAGACAACCGCTTCAGAAAACTTAATTGAAATCGTCTAAGAGTTTTGGTCACTTCACCAAATACTTCACACTGCTCATATGGTTATTAGTGACTTTTCTTACTGGTTTATTCATATTTTCCGATCTTTTATCTGTATTTTGTGGGCTACGCTTGTAATCACTCTGTATAAACCAACTTCTCTGTGAGTTACACAACTAATCTTACTTACTCATCGCCCAAAGTGGCAGTTTTTAGCGGAGCGCATACAATCAGCGGCTCCTCATCTTTGCTGCCGCCATCCATAGACGCACCTAACCACTGATGCTCCGTATTTGGTCGCAGATAATTGAAATTCGTAAACTCCAAAACATTATCCAATTTGAGTGGTTTCACTTGTTTGGTCGCAAAATCGTATTTGTAAATCGCACCCGTTTGATCCAATCTATTAATTGCTTGCGGTGCGCCGATAATTATGCTTTAAAAGAATTTTTTGGTATCACATAGACATATCTAGACATTTAGACCGCAATTTACCTCTTGTCACGTAGCAAAATCGTGTAGCCGAAGTAGGAACTAAACGGTTTTTGGCTACCGTTTCCTGGCGCTTTGTTTAACGGTTCCTTGATTATAAGATTTGGTTTTGGTGCCAAATTAAATGACTCTATGGCACATATATTTAAACACAATAATACAAAGCAGAACTCAAGGAGGTGCATTTCGATAAAAGAATTTTTAATTTAGTAACAAACCGACTCGAATTACCCAACGGCGCAGACTGAAAGTGAGCGCACTTGAGCTTGACTTATGTTGGGATCTTAAATATGACTAATTTTATTTATCGCTTTGCTAATGTTCTGATATCAAATGCCGACTAATGCGGTCTCAAAATGCGTAAATAACTACATATATATCTTATATATATAACATATTTTAAATATATATGGATAAATGCATGGGAGAATGAAAGAGCGTGAAGTCTGTTCAAAAAGTTTAGTTTTATGTATTTTACTCGATGCCAGTTTGAAGAGTCGGAATCATGTGCTTATATGCAAAACTTTTCCATTTAGCGAGGTATTTTCCAGATATTTAGAATGGGTTATTATTGTCTACGGCAATGGTGCAATATCTGAAGAAATTTTGCAGATCGAGTCACTATAGCATATAGCTGCCATACAAGCTGACCGTTAAAATTTAAGACAGTATAATGTTTTTTTTTTATTATAAGTGAAGGGTATTATAGCTTCGGCACAACCGAAGTTAACTCTCTTTTACGCAACTTTCCATTTATCACTTTTCGCGGTTATAACGTATGTCACTTATCACCTTCACCTCTCGCCAGCTAAAACAATAATTTGTAGGAAATGTTTTGATTTATGAATATTTGATTTTACAATAGTTCAGAATTGATCAATACATCAGCAGTTTGGTACTTTATTATCATACTACTCTCAGTTTTAGTAACAGGTCAATTGAAAATTCCCCGGTCTGGCACATAGATGGCGCTACTAGAATTAAATTCATATGAATTTTAGTTACCCCTAGCCTTCATGTAAAAGTTTGACAATTGTTGGATCATTAGTTTGTGAATTAAATAATTTTTGGTAAATAAACTTTTGATATTGTTAAAAATCTGGAAAAAGGAGGGCTGCTATATATATTTCTGGCCTAGGCAACACTAAGTGTTGCCAGGTGCAATCTGACATTTCCATTGGAAAGTTTGACATTTTTTAGCATAACATCACTCAGAACGTTTTGTCATTTAATCGTGACTTGTTTTATTTACAGGGAATTAAAAAATTCATCTTGGCCAAAAAATGGAATTAACTCGTGAACATTTTCGTGCGTTCATTATTCACAACTTTCGACGTGGATTATCACGACAAGAGTGCATCGATGAACTAAAATCTTTATATGGCTATGAAGCACCATCCTATAGCACTGTGAAAAACTGGTACAACGAATTCAATCGTGGCCGACGCTCGCTCAAAGACGAATTCCGTGAAGGTCATCCAAAAACAGACGTTGTGCCAGAAAACATCGATGCCGTACGTGAACTGATAATGCAAGACCGTCATGTAACATACCTTCAGATAGAGGCATGCCTGTGCATTTCTCTCACCAGCAAACATTCGTTATTGCATGAACACCTGGCCGTAAAAACGGTTTGTTCTCGTTGGATCCCGCACAATTTGACAATCGCTCAAAAAAAGGGTCGTGTGGATTGGTGTAAAGAAATGCTGAAAAGTACGATCGCATTGCTTAAAAAGACGTTTATAAGATCGTCACAGGTGACGAATCATGGATCTATGCGTATGAGCCCGAAACAAAACAGCAATCGACCGTGTGGGTCTTCCAAGACGAGCCAAATCCAACAAAAGTTTTTCGTGGAAGAGGCACTTCGAAGCAAATGGTCGCCTGTTTCTCCGGCAAAACTGGTCATGTGGCGACTGTTCCGCTTGAGCAACGTAGGACGGTCAATTCTGAGTGGTGCACCACTCAGACCTGAAGTCTTCGGAGAAATTCGAAAAACGAACAAGAGAAGACGAATCATTGTGCACCATGACAATGCGAGCTCTCACACATCGGCTCAAACCAGCGCTTATTTGACCGGCCAAAACGTGGAATTGATGGGTCATCCGTCGTACAGCCCTGACTTCTTTTTATTCCCACACATCTAGAAAATAATGCGTGGTCAACGATTTTCGTCTCCAGAAGATGCTGTTGAAGCATTCAAAAGCCATGTTTTGGAGGTGTCTCAATCGGAGTGGAAAAAGTGCTTCGAAAATTGGTTTGAGCGCATGCAAAAGTGTATAAATCTTGATGAAGAATATTTTGAAAAACAGTAAAACCATTTTCGTTGATAAATGTTCCTATTTTCATTATTAGGCCAGAAATATATACAGCAAGCCTTCAAGGACAGTCGATCGTTGAAGTCACGCCTCGTTCTGGACGACCTTCGAACTGTTCAAGTGATGAAAATATTAAGAAAGTTGAAAGAAAGTCTTGAAAATTGTCAAGCATGTGTTAGAGAGATGGCAAGAGAGCTCGACATCTTTCGCGAGTCCGTTCAATGGAATTTTCGGGTATGAAACGCGTTCTTGCTCGTCGCGTTCCGATAAAGCTGAATTTGCGTCAAAAATGCAATGAAACCATCGACCAAGCATCGTATTCCCCAGATTTGGCTCCGTGTAGTTTTTTCTTGTGTCCCAAACTGAAATTGAGGCATTGTGGAACCTGCTTTTAGTCGGTCGAAGGGATAAGACAAAATTCGCAGAAGGAAAATGAAGATTATTTAGAAGGCGACAAAATAAATATTGACGAATAATTAAATATTTTGCATTATGCGTACTTTTTTATCACAATGTATATATTATAATAATAATTGTGACGTAAAACATATGTAACATATTAATATATTAATTTCATTTAAATTTATTCGTCATAACTCATGAGTTTCTGGAATACGATAAAATATTTTGCTTAATCTTAAACTTGCCAAAGTATGCCTTCCCCCAAGGCCCGCAGCGCCATCGTTTTTTAAGAGAGTGTTTTTGCATTCGTGATACGCTCTCAACATAACGGAACACGTGCTGACTTGTACGAAAAATATTTACATTAAAACGTTTGACCGCAAGCGTATGAAGTGAAAGCCTCACATTCTAAATTTATAGCATTTAGAATTTTTATAGATGGTACGTACTATATTAAAAAAATCTACAATGATATCCTAATCTTGTCTGAAAAATTTCTGGGAAAACTGTAGCATTAGCTCGGAAAATAATCCATACGGAATTAACTGAAGATACCTCGTCAAATGAAGCTATATGCTTTAGTAATTTTTATAGTTCGATGTCGGCGTTTCTGAGTTGCTTCTTGGACTAAAAAGAACCTGTGCGAAATTTCAGATAGATATCTCAAAAATTGGGGGACTAGTACATACAGACAGACAGTCGGATATAGATAAATCGACTCAGCTCATCACGCTGATCACTTATATTTTTTTATACTTCGTAGTTTTGGTAATATTCCCTCTTGAGAGTATAAAAAGTATGTATTCTAATCACAAGACAAAAGTACTTAACTCAATTCTATGAAGAATATTAAAATTTTCTTAACAAATTGTTAGAGTAGTGGTTATATAATGTAAAAATATTATTTCAAACTAATGTCTAATTATATTCAGTTTAAGTATTCTCTCAAACACATTAATTTGTTGGCTCTTTCAAGGCCGTAAACAATATTGTTAAAAGACAATACAAACATTTAGTTAACATCTTTAAAATCTTGTAACTGTTTTCCCTCTATCAATCATTATGTCAACCAAGTTTATTAGTTTTCTATTCGATTCACATCTCTCTAAGGTAGAGCGGATAGAACACAGCTTGTGTACTTTCAATAGGTAGTCATTAATTCGTTTACAATGCTTCTCCCGGTCCAAGTGAGTGTAAAAGGACCGGATATTTCAAACTAAACGAAACACTGATCTCAGAATAACATTACCTTCCTTTTTGTTTTGAACCAAAAGAAGTCTATTCGAACTGCGGTCGGCGTGAGAACCGTTACCATAAATTTTATAGAGATTATTCTGCAGAATAAACCCAAATTTGCGAAAACCCGTTCACCACGTAGTCATTTCTTTAGAAATTAAGTTCATTACATATGAGTATTTTTCTTAGGAATGATGGGCAAATACTTCCCATAAAGTAAAACATAACCAAAAATTCGATAAATTCAAAATATATACATTTTTAAAATAACAGGCCGATTGAAAAGTCCCCGGCCTGACACGTAGATATCAGGTCTAATTGCTTCTAGAATTAAATCTAAAAGGTTAAGTTTGCGAATTATATAATTTTGAGTGAAGCAACTTTCGTCCGCCGCGGGAAGCAGAGGAAGAGGAAGACCTCCCTCCGTTGGAAGGACCAAGTTGAGAAGGACCTGGCTTGGCTTGGAATATCCAATTGGCGCCACGTAGCGAAGAGAAGAAACGACTGGCGCGCTGTTGTAGACTCGGCTATAATCGCGTAAGCGGTGTCTACGCCAGTAAAGAAGAAGAAGAACTTTCGTTATAGTGGAAAAATGGATAAAGGAATGCGGAATGGCGATAACTATATAATATATATATATTAATATAATTTAATATTGTTTTTTCAAAGGACACAATATTATTGGAAATTCCAAGTGTAGCCAGGTACTTCTTCACCCGGTCTTCCCAACGGAGTGAAGGTCTTCTTCTTCCTCTGCTTCCCCGGCGGGTACCTTGTCGAATACACCAAGAACTGCGTAGGCAGTTCGAATGCGATATTCGCCATGGCCAACACTCAAAGAACCATAAATCTTTCACAAAACTCTCTCGAAAACTCGTGACGTCGACTCATCAGATGTTGTCATCGTCCAACCCTCTGCACCATATAGCAGGGCAGGGATGGGTAGCGACTTGTAGAATTTGATCTTTGTTCCTTGATAGAGGACTTTACTTCTGAATTGCCTACTCAGTCCGAAGTAGCACCTGTTGACAGGAATTATTCTGCGTTAGATCTCGAGGCTGACATTGTTGTTGGTGTAAATGCTGGTTTCAAAACAGACGAAATTATCTGCGACTTCGAAGTTATGACTGCCAACAATAAAGTGGGAGCCCAGTCGCGAGTGTTTGTTTGAGGATAGGAGATATTTCGTCTTGCCCTCATCCACTGCTACACCCATTTGCTTTGTATTATTTTCTCCAGAAGTATTCACACGATAGAGAGTCTCCTTATCTGAAACCTGACTTGGTATCGAACGGCTTGGAGAGATCCTGCTGCTTTCGGTGTTATTCAACATCAGTTTACACAGTCATATTAGCTTTTACTAGATATCAAGTTCAGACATCCCGGCATAGATGCAATTCCTTTTCGTGCAGTCGAAGGCGGCTGTAAAATTGACGAAAAGATAGTGTGGGTCGATCTTCCTTTCACGGGTCTTTTCCAAGATTTGACGCATGGTAAGAGTCTGGTCAATTAAAGATTTTCCAGGTCTAAAGTCACACTGATAATGTCCAATCAATTTATCGACGGTGGGCTTCAGTCTTTTAAACAGTACGCTCGATAGAACCTTATATGCGATGTTGAGGAGGCTTATCCCGAAAACATCAAAAAAGTCCACAGAATAATTATGGATGACCGTAAGGTAAATTTGTTCGAGAGAACAAGCAATGTAAAGATACTAACCGAACATGTATCTTTACATATCATTCAGGAATATTTGCGTATGAGAAGACTCTGTGCAAAGTGCGAGCGAGTTCATGACTCGGGGCAGTGTTTGGACTTGGTCAAGTGTGCTAAACTCGAGTTTCTGTTTCCATGTGTGACAATGGATGAAACATAACTCCATCACTGCTCTCCGAAGTCCAGTAATCCAAGTGGACCCCACGCGATAAAACAGTTCCGAAGCGTGGAAAATCGCAACAGTCAGCTGGAAAAGGTTACGGCGTCTGTCGTTTGGCATGCGCATGGAATGATATAATATTTATTGTTTGCCTTGAAAAAACAAGGACCATGAACAGCGACAACTACCAAGCGTTTTTGAATCATTTAAAGTACGAAATCGCTACATTTGAAGAAAAATAAAGTGCTGTTTCACCAAGGCAATGAAGTGGATAACAAAATAGTTAAAACGATGGCAAAAACCCATGAATTCGGCTTCGAATTGCTTCTTCATCCACCATATTCTCCAGATCTGTCCCACAGTGACTATTTTCTATGTTCGCTGGGAAGAAACTTTGAAGGAAAGAAGAGGCGATCTCTGATACAGAGGCTTATTTTGAAACAAAGAACAAATCCTACTATAAAAATGATATCAAAATGTTGGACGCTCGCTATATTCAGTGTATTACCCATGAAAGAAACGATGTTGAATAAAAAAGAAAACGAGTTTTGCCAAAGAAATGTGTTTTCCTTTAGTAGGCCGGGTACTTTTCAATTGACCTGTTATCTATATAAGAACACATCATAGTTGTGAGCAACAGTGCGCTGTTGAGACTTCTCCTTGGATAATAAGTGGAACCCAAGTCACACAATAGACCGAGTCTTAGGTAACATTCTGCGCTACCAAGCGATCATCTCTCCTCGTAACAATTCAAAATTTATATTCTTTAATACTGAAGTCTTCATTTGCAAATAAACGGCACATCTTTAAAAATTTGTTTTAAGTTGTATTTTATTTGTAAAAAAAAAAAAACAATAAAATTTTTAAGAGCCTTAAATCTAACGGTAATCACTTTCATAAAAACACTATTTCACTATTATAATACTTGTCTTATATAAATAGTTATTGTTATTTAGTGACTGCGAAGTTTTCCTGAAGATCACTCAAACGTAAGTATACAGTACATACCTACACATACTTATCTAACGCTTATCGGAGGCGACTACTATTGGCAATTATTAATGTTTTTACAACAATATTTCGTTTTAACTTAACTTAAATGCACTCTATTAACAAAAAGTCTTTTTTACAAAAGGATATGCACATACATACATACATACGTATACGAGTACATATGCAGATGTATTGGAAATTGCAATTTCATAGAGAACATAATTAAATACATAGTTACATATATGAGTTGTAGGTATGCAATTTAAATTATTTTATTCCATACATATGTACACAGGGTGCCACCAATAAACATATACAGAAAAGTTAGAAATATTTATATGCAACTTTCAAAGTAAAATTATTTTTTTATTGCATTTACTGCTTGGCACAGTGTTTAAAAATGTTAAATACAAAATTAATATTTTTTTTTATAATTTCTGAACTTCTTAAATTTATCGGCAGCACCCTTTAAGTAGCAACTTAACTAACTACATACATACATATACACATGGCAGCTACTAAGCTTAAATCTATTATTGTTTTGCTCTGTCATTTTTAATTTTATTTACATGCTATACTTCTTATAAAAAGCGCCTAACTAGAGTCTATACAATTTACAATACAATTATAATATAAATATATAAATAGAATGCAACACTTAAATCGATTGGTACATTTGGTTTCGTGTGTGTTTTAAATCGTGTGATTTTATTTTCCAGCAGTAAAATTAAAAATAAAAAAAAAAATATGAATAATGTGAAAAATTAAAAAAAAATTGTTTAAATTTTTATTTTTTTAAATTAATAGATGAATAAATTAAAAACAAATGTACATTAAGCAAATTATTGATTAATAAAATTCAAAAATAAAAATAGTTACAAAAAAAAATAATTTAAAAATTAAAAAAAAAATACATTAAAAAAATTTTGAAAATTAAAATAAAAACAAATCAACTAAAAACAAATGTACATTAAAAAAAAAGTATTTATGAAAAAACTTGCAACATAAAGTATATAAAAATATTCAAAAAAAATTTAAAAAAAATTAAAAAAAAAATTCATAAAAATTAATAAAAATTTAAATATTTTAAATAAAATTAATAAAATTTTTTTTTTATTTAAAAAAATATTAAAAATTAAAAAAAACGTACATTAATTTTTTTTAATTTTTTTTAATGTACATTTTTTTAATTTAATTTTTTTTTTGTAACTTAATTTAAAAATTACAAAACTATACATTAAATAATTAACAAATGAAGATTAAAACATAAAAAAAATAAAAATAGTAAGAGTTGCATATAATTAAAATTTTCTAGCTTTTTAGAAAAGAAATTATATTCAATAATTTACAAATGCAACACTGGCACCCACTCTTTTTGCTTTTGTGCAAGAACTCATTCCTCTCTGTTAAACCCAGCGAACATTTACTGTGTGATGATAAAGCCGTTCGTTTCGAAGTTATTGCTTCAAAAATATATATACATATATATTAATGTACATAATATATATATATGTATATAATATTTTTTATTACTCTTCCCATTTTAGTTCCTTTCGGTGTTGAGATTTTCCGCCTCTGGCTCCACATCTTGTGCCGGTACCGTTGAACCTTGATGAACCAAGGCATCCATTTGTTCTTTCTTGGCGCGCTTGAAGAAACCGAGCTGTAAAGTTTGGAGAAAAAAAATGGTTTTTATTGTTTTTGGAAAAAATTGTAAGCATAGGCTACATAAATAAACAATAATAGACATACGGAAGAGCTTCAAAGCCTAGCCTTTTAAAACGCATGGAAACCAGACCAAATAATAACTGAATGCATTTGCTGGCGAAAGGTTTCCCAGAAGCAATGGGTATTTTTCAGACATATGCTTTGCAATGAGGCAATGAGTCCTCCCGATATCGCCTACTACAATTGAAGCTGTAGAATTGAAGCCAAACGATCATCAAGGGCGTCACACATGGAGAAAATGAGGCCCAAGCGAGCTGGCAGTCATGCCACACCGACTTTCACCACAAAATTTTGTTTAGTGTTAAACCTCACTTTGGACTGAATTAAAAAGTTGAAAAAAAAAAATTGGCGCATTTAGAGTGATGATAATACACAAGCCATTGTTGAGACGTCCTTGCCTCCTGTTCTATGGGCAGAGTGAATCATTGGTGCATATTCCTTCATAAATTTAGACGTTCATAATATTACCGTGAATGTGGAAGACTATAAACCCTTGATTACCGATTGATTAATTGATTGTTTTTTGTAGGATTATGTGCAGTTGCTTGTCTACGCCGATAAACCCGAGACGATTGACGCATTGGAAGAGAATATTCGGCGTGTTATTGCTAATATACGGAATTGAGCCTGCAAAAAGTAGCCAATAATTTGGCTTCTCGGCTGGAATTTATTCGAGATAGCTGCGGCGGTCACTTTTCCGAAAGAATTTTTCAAAAATAGTGACAACTTGGCTCGCACGTGACTGTAGATAATGTCGTTTATCTTTGAAACGACATCAACTCCAACAAAAGAGTGCTCGAGTGAACTCAAATTCGTAATCAGAACACTTTAAATACCCCACAGATCTCTTAGCATATCAGTCGCAAATCTTTTCTTCAGACTTGTCGGGTAGTGTTACTAAAAACTATTGCTTTTCCACATATAGTACATACATAAACACTCACCTTGTACATGGCATATGTTATTGCCGCCAATAACAGCAGTCCACCCAAAACAGCTAATATATAGACCCAGATTGGTGTGCCATAGAGCTGATGTTTCGACACAATATTATAATCAATGTTCTTACGTATCGCCAGCGTATTTTGATGCAAATCGCCGAGTTTTTTCACATCCACATCGATGAGTATAACGAAATATTCCCATGGTTCAATCAGAATTTGATTGATCTCTCTCAAATCGACCTGATATTTCATGCTGACGGTGAGCGGCTTTTCCGGCTTGAAAGTATGTAAACGTATAACGGCCCGCACACAAACTGTCATCTCCGGATCATGGCAGTTGAAGACTATCGTACGATTTACGGGCAGCTTACCCCTGAGATCCTCGCTCAACAGTTCGTGCGACTTGACAATGCGCTCATACTGCGCTTTGGTGGCCGTGTTGGCGGCAACTTCACGTTTACGTCGTATAGACATTTGCGAGAACTTGCTGCTGTCATCGACATAATCTGGAAGTAGAGTTTGGTCAAATAATCTGTGGTGAAGACTTTGTATGGCTTTTCAACTTACAATTCTCGCTTTCGACTGGCAAATCATAGAGACCCATTGAGTCGTACGTTGTACTGATCTTTTTCTCGTTGTATATTTCTATGTTTGAGTTGATACTCGTCGTGCTGTGTGTGCTCGACGTGATTTCAATTGCATTCATCACAAGCTGTGTATTGTTTTCAAAATAATCGATGGCAACGGTTTGTGCGTCACTCACGGCCTGCATATTTATTCTATCCTTCTCCACTATTTGTATGGTGTTCGTAGTACCGGGCACCTTATATGCTACCGGTATATAGAAAACCACATCTATAGTTCCGACTGTGCTGGGTCCCATGCTTTTTATCTGGCAAAATAAGAATTTCATATTAAAGAGACTCGAAATAAATTACACCAACTCGAAGTTTTTGGAAACTTACCTCATAGTTATTGATTATTTGCGAGGTATTGCTCACTTCCTCCAAATTGATGTGTTTTGTTTTGGGTATACTAGAAAGAGAAATGGGATATTTTTAAACGATTTGAAAATACTTTGTATGTTCGGAAAGATCTTGTTATATCTGAATTAAGTAAGACGAGCGTAAAAATTTTATTCCAGTAAGGAGTTCGACAATAACTGAAGTTATTTAAAACTTATTATTCAGGGTTTTGATCCTAACCCCGACCATCCGAACTCCCAACTTTTCGGATTCGAAAATATTTCCATGAACTTCGAAGTCTTACCATTTCCCGACCTATCGGATTCGAAAATATTTCCATGGACACCGAAGACTTTCCATATACCTTTCATTTGAGACCAATGTTGTCATATTGTTGGAATAAAAATTTCCATATAGGTGCCAAATTTTCTCAAACATATTTTCCATACTAAGCTTTCGTAAGCCCCTATTGTTTGATACCCATATTGTAATAATTTCATATATAATTTTTTGAAAAGGTGGCAACTTTGCCGAAAAAATAATTCCTCAAAAGCTCTCCTAGCGTTCTTTGATTGGATGCGCATGGCAATTTGTTATTTATTTTTTAAATTATTATCGAAGTTCAATTACAATATTTTATTATCTTCTATAGTTTTAGGTGAATATTTCGAAATCAAGAAATCTTCTCAGAGGCCTTGGCCATTATTTCATAAACTTCAAACTTTCCACACTTATGACTGTCAAAGTTTGAACACTTTTGATACAACTTACCCGACCACATCGATTTCCGTGAATTCACCCAGCGTTATAACATCGGTCGCAACATTATTGGCTTCATTCGCCTCTTTTCCGGTACTGAAGACTTTCGCCGTCAATACCATTGCTTTGCCCGATATACTCGACACATCGAAAGTAACGGTAAATGAAGTTGTAGCGCCTTTTGCCATCGACACATCATTACTCTTTAAATCACATTCTAAATAGTCATTTTCTTTGGGACGGCAGGTTCCTGGTATCTTCGCGAATGGCATGTGATTCGATGAAGTGAAACTGATTTGAGGTAGATAAGCGGTCTCACCGTGATTCGTTATGTCATAGGTAACGGAGAGCGTACGGCTACTGCCGAGTATGTAAGTGTGACTGTAAATGACGTTAAATTACTGTTACTGTTACATTTGCATTTAGTATTTAAAAGGTAACTCACTTCAAGTCCCGACTTTTAACTTCCAGGTCGGCCACACAAATGTCGGAACTGCAGCCAGTGCTAAAGATAATTTTTTCTCGATATATAGACGGTTCGGCGGGATCAACGGCGGCACATTTATCGCAGAAAGCTGTGAATAAAATGAATAAGGGTTATGCTGAGAATAATTTGTGAGTTCTGGGCGAAGATTTACAAATTCTAAGGCTTCCCTGAATGTCCGATATATTCTTATGGAAGGAGTTCAAGTAAAAGTAGTCTCAGAGAATTGTACTCGATGTAGAGAGATAAGGCACATAAGAGAATCGCTTATAATAAATTTATTCAGAGTTTGGTCAGTTAATTAACGGTTAACAAACCCCTACTTTAGCTCACATCTTTTTTTGGAGCACTTAGTGCCTGATGCTCTCAGGAGGCTGCATTTGTTGAAAACACCCGTAAAAGGTGATTTTTCCTCTACATTGGTCTAACTGGTGACCTCAGAGTTTCAGAGATTCAGGTTTACTCCACAGTTGTAGAGATTATAGACATGTAGCAATGTTTCTCTCGTTTATGAGGTCAACGTAGGTCAATGGCAAAATATTGAAATATTTAAAGCCTAGAGAGATAAGTACAACAAAAAACCAACATAGATAATCAAATGTCAAAGCTCATCAAGTCAAACTACTAGTGCGAGCAACTTATAGCATGATATCACTTGGTCCATTTAAACTGAGTTTAAACTGAGAGAAAATAAAATAATCACTCCCTTTTGTCTTACAAGTACATCCACAGTTGCTAAACCAATGATCGCCGGGATCTCACCGGGATCTCTTTACTCACCTTCCGTTTTCGGCACACCATTAATGAGTTCGTAATGCATATCCAACTCGATCGGCTTGAATATATCCGCCACATTTGTGTATACTTCGCAGTCGAAAGTGCGACATTGTTCCTGCAAACCCGCCGAAACATTAAAACTGATCTCATTCGTGCGCGTCTGTATGAACTTGGCGCGCTTGACTTGTGAATCTACGACAATCCGTATGGCCAAATCCTGGCCGGTCATCTGTGTGGATGTGGTGCTGATTTTATAGCAGGCAGTGATTTTGAATGAATTTTGATCGGTTTTAATTTCACGAGTTGCCGACTTGACAGTAGCGTGTATCTTAACAACTGGATATGCACGATAAACGAACACCGCTTCGGCATTCGGTGCACCAATGGCAAAGTCATTGAAACCGTTGCGATCGATATCGACGCCCTTGGAGAGACCGTGGCCGAACATGTGCTCACCATATTTGCTGCTCACCGACTCGGGCGCATCCAGACGTTGGCTGTGCTCTTCGCGTAAACCGTTACTGCTGCCGAGATAGACAAAGACTGCGCCATTACCGGCGAATGGTGCACCAACTGCGATATCTGTGTGGAAGAAGCGACTAAATTATATGCCACTGTTAATACAGAGAAATATATTCAAGAGACAAACCATTGAAGCCATCATGATTGATATCACCCAAGCGACTGAGGGTCGTACCGAAACGTGCCTTGCCTTGCACCGGCGATATGATAAGTTTTCTTTCAAAATTGAACTGTGAGAGAGAGAATATGTTATTAGTTTTCTGGGCTATATATTTCCAAGTTGTCGTGTACACTTACATTTCCCTTGTTCAGAAACACATAGATGGCACCGTTATCGAAGTAGTTCGTTGACGAGTATTGTGGCGCTGAGATTACCACATCGGTAAGACCATCGCCGTTAAGATCCTCAGTAATCAGTGAGTAACCGAAATATTCACCAAACTTCTCACCCCGAAACACATAGATACGCTTCAATTTGAGCAGACTGTCTTCAGAGTATTTATACAAATAGGCCTGTTGTCGAAAGGATTATCGACTATTAAAAATTGCCACGCAAACACCTTAAGATTAACTGTTACTCACCTCGCCTGACTGCAGGTTGGCTTGCGGCGCTGAAGCTACATAATACAGCTCAGTTTCGTCGTTGCTATCAAAGTAACCCGAACCGACAGCATAACCAAAATACGAATCATTTTGTAATTCCCCAGTATCCAACGTATATTGGCCGGAAAATTCAAGATCTCGTACTACACGCTTTCTGGACAGACTGCTCGTATCACGTCGACTCAGTGTGGGATCCTCCTCGAACCGCTTGCGGCAATGTATCGTCGAACCACGCCACGTATTTATGCCAGGCGCACCAATGACGAACTCCTCATTATTATCTGTGACGTGCGCACTCAAACCCTCCTCGGCAAGCATATAATAGTAAATTCGATGACCATTAATTTGTTTCATCTGATCCGACTTGAGTCTTAAAGGTGAAATTCTTTGCACATTTTTAGGATTATCGTCCAGCGTATCGGCGACCCAGTAGCACACGCCATTCATTATATAATCACTAGGGGTTGGCGATAGAAAACGTGGTGCGCATATAAGCAGTTTATCGGTATCCTTTGTGCCGCCGTCCATGGCGCCGCCTAGCCACTGATTGTTGCGCGCCTCATTATCGTAGGTGTACGAGTCAGACCGCTCGAGTGTGCGATTGCCTTTGTCATCTATGACATATGGATTGCAGGTGGAAGTCGGTGACAGTGAACACCGATATATGGCACCCGTTTCATTGACATTTCGCTGCGCCGGTAGTGTGGACTGAGCGCGTGGCGCACCAACAATTATGCTGCAAAGATTCAAATTAGATAAATTTAGGTTAGAAACGGCGAGTAAATCATATATAATACGAGTATTTGTATATGAAAGAAAAAAGAGCTTGACACGACTCACACGTGATCTGTCAAAAAAAGGCTATTGAAAAAGGTAACTTTGTAGATTCCATCTCACTAAAGCACTTTTTGTGTAATAGTCTGAAAGTTGTTTCCATTTAAGGCACCAGTATTACTAAAAGTGTGATTTATAAAAAATCGTATCCCCATTCAGTTGAAGTCTAGACAAAAAAGTACTATTTAGTTAAGGCGCTACATTTCATTTATACCAGTTGTTTGATCGATTCGCCACTGTTCAAGAGTGAGTGAAGCAATAATAATGATCTTGCCGCGAGCTTGAGACCTTTCAAGTCTCATGTTATGACCAATCATTCGAGAATTGCGAACCGAGTATAAAGGGTGATTTTTTAAGAGCTTGATAACTTTTTTAAAAAAAAAAACGCATAAAATTTGCAAAATCTCATCGGTTCTTTATTTGAAACGTTAGATTGGTTCATGACATTTACTTTTTGAAGATAATTTCATTTAAATGTTGACCGCGGCTGCGTCTTAGGTGGTCCATTCGGAAAGTCCAATTTTGGGCAACTTTTTCGAGCATTTCGGCCGGAATAGCCCGAATTTCTTCGGAAATGTTGTCTTCCAAAGCTGGAATAGTTGCTGGCTTATTTCTGTAGACTTTAGACTTGACGTAGCCCCACAAAAAATAGTCTAAAGGCGTTAAATCGCATGATCTTGGTGGCCAACTTACGGGTCCATTTCTTGAGATGAATTGTTGTCCGAAGTTTTCCCTCAAAATGGCCATAGAATCGCGAGCTGTGTGGCATGTAGCGCCATCTTGTTGAAACCACATGTCAACCAAGTTCAGTTCTTCCATTTTTGGCAACAAAAAGTTTGTTAGCATCGAACGATAGCGATCGCCATTCACCGTAACGTTGCGTCCAACAGCATCTTTGAAAAAATACGGTCCAATGATTCCACCAGCGTACAAACCACACCAAACAGTGCATTTTTCGGGATGCATGGGCAGTTCTTGAACGGCTTCTGGTTGCTCTTCACCCCAAATGCGGCAATTTTGCTTATTTACGTAGCCATTCAACCAGAAATGAGCCTCATCGCTCATCGGACACGGACGCGAAACACATTTCGAACCGAACACTGATTTTGGTAATAAAATTCAATGATTTGCAAGCGTTGCTCGTTAGTAAGTCTATTCATGATGAAATGTCAAAGCACACTGAGCATCTTTCTCTTTGACACCATGTCTGACATCCCACGTGATCTGTCAAATACTACTGCATGAAAATCCTAACCTCAAAAAAATCACCCGTTACAATATTTATCGACCAAATTTCTTCAACGATCTACTTTTATGTGTCTCCTCCTCAGTCTCCAGTTTATGTATGGAATCATATGTATCTTCACACACACTCTTTTATGTGAGTTAAATATTTAGAAGTTAGAAACGATCATATGGTTGACGTTAGTTTTTCTCACAGCGGTTGGTCATTGCTATGAAATTAATTAATCAAATCAAGTAAAATTCTTGTTGCTGAACAACAAACATACCGAGTAAACGAAGACGAGAGAGAAGTTAATTTTTTTTTGTTCGGGGGAAAAATTATTATTATTTTTTGAACGAAAATTGTTGGCATGACCTCACCAACTGCACCGAAAAGATCAAAACCGCAAATAATTCATATATGTAGATACGTACATATATACGAAAATATTATAATATCTAAATCAGTATACACGAAGAGTACTGAGACGTAATTTTTATTCACCCTTATGTTGTGATGTATTAATGTTATACTGTGCCCAAAACATAAGGGTCATTGTATTTATTTTGAAAACTCTTTATTTATTCTCCCAAATCAATTTCATCCCCTTCAAATTAATCCCCTCCCGTTGCAATACACTTATGCCAAAGGATTTTCCAATCTTCGAAACACTGGTTGTATTCACTTTCCGGGATGGCCTTCAGTTCCGTCTTCGCTGCGGCTTGAATCTCCTCTATCGTATAAAAACGGTGTCCCCGAAGCGGTCTTTTGAGCTTGGTGAACAGCCAGAAGTCGCACGGCGCCAGATCAGGTGAATACGGTGGTTGCGGAACGATATGGGTTGAGTTTTTGGCGAAATGATCACGAATTACGAGGGCAGTATGGGATGGTGCATTATCGTGGTGTAAAAACCAAGAATTGTCTTTCCACAATTCCGGCCTTTTTGGGCGGATTACGTTACGCAAATGACGCATAACGTTCAAATAATATTCCTTGTTGACTGTTTGACCGGTTGAAAGGAATTCATAATGCACAACACCACGATAATCGAAGAAAACAGTCAACATAACCTTGATTTTTGAGCGACTTTGGCGCGATTTTTTTGATCTCGGCTCTCTTTTGGCACGATATTCGCTCGATTGATCGGTTGTTTCGGGGTCGTAACAATAGATCCAAGTCTCACCGCCAGTTATAATGCATTTCATGACACTCTGGTAGTCGAAAATCATCGTTTCACACACTTCAACGCGACGCCTTTTTTCCAAAAAATTCAATGTCTTCGGTACCAGTCGAGATTTGACGCGCTTGAGGCCCAAAACATCTTTCAAAAGGGTATTGGCTGAGCTTTTCAATATGCCAACTTCATCAACAAGGTCTCTAATTGTTAATCGACGGTTTTTCAACACCAAATCTTTAATTTGTTGAACGTGAGCTTTGTCGGTTGAGGTTGATGGTCGCCCTGGACGCTCTTCGTCTTCGACACGTTCACAGCCGGCTTGGAACTCACTATACCACTTGTAAACACTTTTTTAGACTTAGCCTCATCACCAAAGGCTTTCTGCACCATCCTCAACGTATCCGCCGCAGAAAATTGGTTCCATAAACAAAATTTAATGCAAATTCTTTGCTCAACAAATTTCGGCATCGCAAAAAACGAAAAACTCACTTTTAGCAGCTCACAAAATGACACGTATCTCAAACACTAATGAATATTTTGACATGAAATTTGACATAAATGTGACTGACAGTACTAACAATCTAAAAAAAAAATAATTCTCCAAATCCTTTGACGCGCGCAGTTTAAATTCAAATGTCACCTTTTTTGGACACAGAGTATGAGAGTGTATGTTTCCACGAATTTTCTGTGAATGTCATAAATCTGAACCAAATCAAGTTATCATGGCAACAGCAACAAACTACTTCTTGATATTTGAATAGTACATTGTGATGCCACAAACAACGAGTGATAAGTACAAAAAACATATGTTAGTACATACCAAAAAGTTTACTAAGTAAGGTACACGAAATCGAGGATATATGACAATTAGTTCGAAGCTAGCTGATCGAGTCTGAAAAATCCTCATAGGAATTTTAGTAAAACCGACCAAATTGTTATATAACATAAAGATCATAAGTCTGGAAAAAGCTCCGAAAAGCATCCACAGCAATATATTTAAATACAAAAAATGCACAGTTCCTTAAAAAAGCTTCAAATGGAAAATATCTGAAGGTACGATTTTTTAAAGAAGCGGCAAATGTTTGCTATGAGACTTATAGAACTTTCAGAATTATAACATCTACGCAATTTGTATGTTTGCTTCCAAACTAGAGACGGCTCACTTTAGAGTAACAAGTTTTTGCTAAATCGTCGACTGAATTTAATCGATTTCCTAACTTATTCGATAGCCTTTCCGACTTCTCTAAAAGAGTAATGCTAGGAACACTATCTCACCCTCTAGGTAATCAGCAAAACTATTAGAAAAAAGCTTACGTTGCCTTGCTAGCAGTAAACCTATTAGAATGTCATAGGCGACCTCAAATACTTTATAGGTCTAGATCATATATGATTTCTGACAGTTTGAAAATGATTGTGGTCGAAACGTCTAAAAGATATATAGCGGTTAACATAACCCAAACTCAATTAAATCTGTTCTTAAAATTAAATTAAAAACCTTTATTAATCAAGATCAAATGATCGAAAATCTCAAAAAAAATCAAAAAAAATATAAATACAAACAAAGATTGATGAATAAATCTAAATGCCTCTCCAAAACTATCGATTAGTTATCTTATGATATTCAACATTTTTATACCCTGAACAGATTATATTAAGTTTGCCACGAAGTTTGTAAGACGCAGAAGAGCTTTGGACTTATATATACAAGTAAATAAAATAAATTCCATCAATTGACGACATGGTTTTGTACCCGTGGTTCTCCGATTTCGACCAAAGTTTAGAATATCATAATATAGACCAAAATAAGAATATCTGTTAACTTTTTAGTGGTCAAAGTTGCTCCATTGTTTTTTGGCGCGCAATTCAAATTGAGATCAAACAAAAAAATGACTATTTCTTTTATTTTTTAACGACCTCAAAATTGAGTGAAAAAAATTTTTAAGTTATCCAATTTTATGTAAAAAAATCTCAGCTTCCTAATAAAAATATTTTCAAAATCTAAAAAAATAATTTTTTTTCCGAAAATACCGTTTTTTGTGCTTTTCCTCAATTTTTTTTTTTTCAAAGTTGACTTTTCCATTCGATTCCTCGTCCAGTTTTACATAAGAATCAGTGTTCAAAAATATGGGACTCTGATCCCATGTCGCTATACGGTGCAGTCTGTTCGCTTAGAAGATTGTGTGAAGGAGGTAAATATATGAATTGCATTCTTAGACTTGAATTAATGAAGAAATCAGTGTCTTCATTCATAAAAATATGCGCCGTATCCCGCATGAACCGTACTCTTCAGATCTGGCCCACAGCGACTATTTTTTGTACTCATATCTCCAAAGAATATACGCTGGGAAGAAATTTTCGTCGAATGAAAAGGGGATCGCCGCAACTGAGTCCCATTTTGAAGCAAAAGACAAATCGTACTACAAAAATGCTATCGAAAAGGTCACTATAATCAGTGTATCACCCTTGAAGGTAACTATGTTAAATAAAAAAATAATAATAATTTTGCGAAAAAAAAATTTTGAATTCAAGTTTTCTATAACACTTTATTATTGAGCAATATATGTTTCTCAAAATTGGAATGGTTTATTGCCGAAGGCATTGCTGTAATCTCTGAGCGTATTATTCATATCAACATGGAAATATTTAATTGTTAAAATTGAAATAAAATTTTATGAGCTATTAAAAGTTCTAACCTCTGCTCTATGTTATTTACCAGTTAAACATAAATTTTATGATACATTGTGTATGCTATTCATGACAGCTGTCATACTCATTAAATACGATATTGTGAGCCCGAACACACCTGAAGTTGCAATAATTTTCGCAAATCGATGTGATTTACTAATCAATACCAATATGTATAACAGTTTATACATTATATAATTGTAAAATATTTTCTAAAAAATTGTACATATTTATTTATATCATATGGAGGCAATGCTACGTTAGGGCGTTGCCTATTTACTTATCCTTAAAGCCACAGATATGGCTAACATTGCAAAATTCACCGTTATTTACCAATATTTCTATATATTTCCATAAATGCATAGCGATAACGTAGTCTAATCTTATCAACTTATTTATATCTCACTTTGGCACCGTTACTGAAGGTGGCCGATAACGATAGATTTTTATTAATTTCTACATTTTTTCGTTTCGTGGAAGCGATGAATAAATTCCATTGTGAAACGTAAATATGTGAGTATACTATACTTAAACATACATATGTCGGTCTGTTGATAATTTTTTATAAAGAATTCTAAAATAGTTGAAAATCTAAAAAGCGGCATACTGAGCTACTCCAGGTGTACATAAATACATATGTATATGTATATATGTATATAAGTATGTACATAGCGAACCTCAAGTGTGTGCTTCAATGCTGTGGAGACAACAGTCACAACCCATTTATTGTTATTTCGCTTTTATCAATCTACCGAGTATGTTTATTTAAGTATGACTTCATCTCTTATTTGGTGTGCGAGTTTATCTATGTACATATAAACAGACATACATACGCGTTTTGGCAAATATTTAAGAATTTAATTTTTTCCAATATTTTAGTCTTTAGATCATTTGTCTCATATTTATGGATTTTTTTGTGAGTAGAAAATAGATTTACAGTAACTTCTGAAAGAATTGAGGTATCTATAAGCAAGTTCTATTTGCAAAATGTTCCTCGGTAGGCGCTTTTTGGTTTGGAAAACGAGCAAATAAAAACCGCAAAACCTTTTTGAAAGTTATTTAAAACTATAGATTACTAGATAAGTCTTTATTTCACAGCTGTCCTATGATAACCTATGAAGACCGAAGCCTATTTGGTATCATAAAAGCAATAATATGAATTAAAACCAAAATAATAATATGTACTTGTCAAGCGGTCAATTTTAGGTCTTACTATGACGAGCTGAATTACTAAGCTTTCAAAGCAACAAGCTCTATTGAAGACTTATCAAAACGATGTTTTATCGAAAAGCTTTATTGTCGCCCGTCCCGCATGAAGTGCGAAAATTTCTCATTCAGCGGTATCTCAAGACTATCTCTGAGGTTAGATGTCCCATACGGAGCACATTCTACCACCATGAAAGATGTTGTTGGCTACCCTTTGCTGGGAATGTGTGAAAATTATAGCACTCTCACTGTTCAGAAAATTCTTAAATTCAAGGCTCCTTAAGAGTATACTATGTATGCAGGGCAATATTCTCTGTGATATTTGCGGTTTAGGAATCTGTGGTTTCTGTGGTTTTGAAGTCAGAAGTAGTTTCTTATGCAAAAAAAAAAAAACTGGCAAAATTTCATGCTCATAAAATTTCTTCGGAGATTACACCAATGCTAAATTTCGTGAAGCAAAGATTTTGTATGGGAGCTATACTACTTCGGTCAGAAAACAATAAGACTTTTTAATATAAATTTCGCGCGAAAACCCATACGTCGAAGTATTTTTTTTAATTGGCATGACTGTCAGTGGTGCCAAATGTCACAACAAAATAATAATAATTCTTAATGCCTAGTGTACGCTTGGCTTTCCAAAGTACATAAAGCTCATTCGACGATTTTTCCGATGAGTGAAATTATTCAACAATTTTGAATTTGTAACACTCATTATACATTAACCATTAATTGTATTTAGCAAAAATAATCTAAAAGTTTTGTAAAGCTTAAGTCAAGCAATTAAGCAACTAAACCATTTGTGACCTCTTCAACATATGCTCAACAAAGTTCCAATGTAAAAAATGCTCCGTCGAATCGAGAACGTTTCGAGACTTAAGAGGGGAATAGTTAACCTTAGTTAAGATTATTGTGCGCAGATTCAAATTTCGGGTGCAGAAATATTTACAATGTAGGAATATCTCTTCAGTGATAATTTTTTATAGCGAGCAAGTGTTTTTAATTGGTATAAATTATTCAAAGAGGGTCGAGAACGCGTTGCGGACGAACCACATCAGCTTTAATTATTGATCAACACGTCGATAAAATAAAGGAATTGGTGCTTGAGAATCGATCATGAACAGTCAGAGATCTTACTAGCATCGTTGGAAAATCGGATAAATCACCGAAAACCATTTTGAAAGTGGATTTGGTCATCACAGCGACACGTTAACGTCTGTCAAACAATGATTTCCAATTGCGAAGATGTCACGAAACCTATTATTACTGGCGATGAGTCTTGCATCTATGCTTACAATCCGGAAATAGACGAACTATCGTCCAAATATCGTGGCAAAAGTGAGCCGAAGCCGAAAAAACAATATAAAAACAGATCAAAAATCAAGGTTATGTTGACAGTTTTCTTCGATTATAGAGGTGTGGTGCATTTCGAAATCCTTCCAACCAGCCAAACTGACAACAAGGAATGTGAAAACTTTAGCACAAGTGTATTGGAGTCAAGGGTATGGAAAAATTTTTAAAGAACAAATTAAGAATTTTGAAGTTATGAAGAAAGTCTTATTATTTTTTGCTCGTAGCAAAGTAAAAATCGACAAAAAAAAATTAATGTCTCAATAATGAGGAACCATTTCGCGTTTATATAGACAGACATGGTTCAACTATATCTATCTATTAGTGTCTCTAACGTTTCCTGCTGGGTGTATAAACTTTGGAAAGCTTTGTTCAGGGTATCAAAATAATATATTTGATTCATATTAATAAAAATTACAGCTCTGTACTCAATATTAACTCAAATAATTCAATTATTATTTATTTTATCTTATTTTTTGATAGAGTTACTTGCAGATATTATTTATTATTTTTTAAATACATTTATGTGTTTACCCATATTTTTTTTAATAACATTATAATAAATCTTTTTTTACTTTATTTTAGTTTTTAATGGGATTATATTATTTTCATTTATTACAGTTTTTAATTTTATTTATTTATTTAATATTTTCTCATTATTTTTATTATTTTAATTCTTTAATTTATAATATACTAATATTTTTTAAATTATTATTTACCTTATTATTAATTTTTGTAATTATTGTTCAATTGATATTGTGTTTCTAATTCACTTATTTCATTAATATAATTATTTGTTATTTTATTTGTTTGTTTATTAATATTTATTAACTTTAGTTTTTCAATAAATATTATTTATAATTATTTTTAAACGTTTTAGTTTGCATAATAACAAAGTTTAACCTTAAAAAGCATAAAAAAAATAAGTTGTATTGTGTTTTTAATATTTTTAACGCAAAATTATAAAATAAGAATCATCATTTGTAAAAAAAAAAATATGTTATAATTGTGAAAACTTAAAATTTAATATTTTTTTGTTATTTTATATTCAAAAAAATTTTTTTATTTGTCTGTTATTTTTAAGTTTTTTCCGTTCTGTAGTTATTTTTTTTTAACAGAAAAGGATGTGAAATATAACACATTATTTGTAAAAAAAAATTATTAAAGAAAATATTATATAATTTAAAAAAACATTTTTTAATTTTAATTATTTATTTCTTTTGTATTTAATTATTTTGTAATTAAAAAAATATTTTTTAATTTTAGTTATTTATTTCTTTTGTATTTAATTAATTGGTAATTAAAAAAATATCTTTCAGTTTTAAAAATTTATTTATTTTGTTTTTAATTATTTGAAAACAAAAAAAATGGTTTGTTCTATTTTTATATTTTTTATTTGGTTTCCAACAGCTTTCTGTTAAAAATATGCCTTTATTTTGAATTCTTACTTTTTATTTTAAAAATTGTTAATTTAAAAATATTAAAATTTTTTTATATTTTTAACTTAAAAGCTTCGACTATACCATTAGCACCTTGAATTTCCAATTATGAACACAAACACAGGCACACCTTCAACGGCACAAGTGTTTTTATTTTTATTTTTTTCCGCTTTTGGCTGACAGTTTTCAATCAACTCATAATAGACTTCTTGCTAATATGCATGAATCATACAACAAGATATATATTTTTTACACAATTCATAAAATGCGAAATATCCATGCGTAACCGTAATGAACCACTATACAGGTATCACTTACACACACACACACCCACAAACGGTCACTACAATCGCGCGCACACACCCACAAACAACACCAACACTCACTTACCCCAACGGCCGCAGGTTGATGGTAAAACCAAAGTAGGAAGACTCGACTTTTGGCAAGCCGGTGGCAAACTGTGGATCTTTAACAATTATATTCGGTTTGGGTGACAAATTATATGCCGCCAATCGGTGGAACAGCGTTAAAAACACCAGCGAAAGCACTAACATGTGTGAGTGGCTCTTAAGCGCCATTTTTATTTTTTTTAACTTTAAATTATTTTAAACTTTTATTTTCGTTAAATTAATCGATCGCACGCTCGCGTTACCGCCGATAGCAACGGCACTTATCGTTGTACTATATTCCTATGTATATATGTATGTACATATGTATGCATTCGCGTACTTCTAATTCACTAACGAACTAACGGCAGAGTTAACTAATTCACTCCAAACAACCCGCTTAGCTGCGCGTTCGCATTCGACTAAGCGAACAAAGTTTTCCAACAGCCAAGACTAACTGTCGACGGAGTGCGCGCAACTCAGTTAACTGGTCACTCAATTAGAAGTCGCTTAAACGATATCCACCGAAAACAGCATACCTGTACTCGCATCCACTCTGCAGTTAGCGTCCGAAACAAAGGCGAGTGTAGCCTCTGTGTGTGTGCGATGAGTGTTTCTTACTCAATTTTGCTGAAGCAGAGAAAGTTTTGTTTCGAACTCAAGTGGCTATGAGTAATAAGAAGCGAAACAACACATAGATATGTACTTATAAATGTACTTATAACAGTGTAAGCGAAAAGTTTTGTACAAGATACCGCCAGACCAAACCAGAAAATTAACTACTAAAGGTTCTTGATTCCGATCGTTCAGTTTGTATGACAGCTACATACTTGTATATGCGATAGAGTCCGATGTCGGCGGTTCCGACAAATGAGCACAAACTGAGGAACTAGTTCGCGTATATATAGACAAACGGACGGAGAGATAGATGGACAGACAGGCGGTAATTAAAGAAAAAAACACAGAAACTTCAAATTTAATGGATTATGTTTATTATTTAGCACTTATTTTTGAAGATTATCTCTACCAAATGGTGGTCGAGGCTAGGTCTCATTGAGTCAGAAATGAGCCTCAATGGTGAACAAAATTTGGCTCGAAAATGTCGGATCTGCTTGGAACTTTTCAACAGGCCATAGAGAGAAGCAATGTCGCTTGGGAAGGCCGAGTGGATGGATATGAAAAATATTGCGTGGTGCCCTGGAGAGGGATCAGCATAAGTGTGAAAAGCAAAAACATTAGAGGTGATTTATTTATCTGCCTATGACTCGCTGATCAATAAGATAGCCTGGACAATTTCTTAAGGCTAACTCGTGTGTTTTAAAACACAATTTTTTTCACTTACTCGATATGTTATCCTGCTCTCCCACGTTCAAACTCTTAACTCACACTTGTTCTGTCAACTATTGGACCGTCTCAAGTTAGTAATCAAGGCGGACAGTTTTGGCCATATATTACTGTTATTCTGTCTATTCCTATTTGTGGCCAATTATTTTGGTGGCGAAAAATTCGTCTCAAGACTTGTAAAAATTGAAGAGAATGGTAAGAATTGTGGTTTTCGGGGTTAAAAACGGTTTATCTCGATTTCTGGCGTAGCTACCAATCCAATAGAAAAAGTTGTATTGTAAAGTTTTAACCTCAAAATTTATGTGAAGAAAAATAACCAAGTTTTTTGGATTTTTAATTTTAACTTGTAAATTTTTTTTTCTTTCACGAAACCAAGTTTTTTGGATTTTTAATTTTAACTTGTAAAATTTTTTTTTCTTTCACGTAAATTCATAAGCTATCTATCCTGGTCTACCACCTAAATTACCTTAGAAAGTTATTAATATCAAAAGATCCATATATCATTCATTGATGAGCCACCAAGAGGTCGAAAACCGAACACTGTGCTCATTTTAGACTAAGTTAGTATCACCCACACAGTTGCACCAGCACCTCCGCCACAATTTGAGTGGATTGCCCACGAGCTGCCACCTTAAGCGCTTTGAGTGGAAATATTTCTCTATTTCGGTTTATCGAAATTTTAGTGAGCGTTCCGATGATTCAATATTAGCGACCAATTAATGCGCTCAAAGCTCTCCTCTCACTTAACTTAGTGGATTCGTTGTTCGTTCTTCTTCATAGCGCTGTTTTCTGAGTTTCCGGTTAACTGGCGTGAATCACTTAAAGTCGGCCGCCCAGGCAGATACACTGACATATCGACATACATATGTAAATAAGAACGTGTTATTTGATCCAATTTGTTTATTTATTTTTGTTGTAATATTACATATTTGCAATTAATACTTCGGCGCTTTTCGAAATGTAACATTCATACTTGTGTAATGTGCTATATACAATCATGAGCTAAATTGTGGCATAACTAACATTGCGTCGATATCAAAACAAAATCGTTTTATAAGAATTTAGAGGTTTCTATTAAACTTTATGGATCGGTTCAGTTCGATTATTATACTAAACGTTAATACCATTAATTAAAAAACCAAAAGTTAAAAGTAAATCAAAATAAACATTTGTGTGTTTCTTGAAGTGATCCGTTTTGAGGTTCCCTATCTTTTTAGAGAAAAATCACAGAAATTTAAACTTAATGGCGAGTCTTTATTATAATTCGAAAGAACATTCTTTGGCATATATATTTTGAAGACTATCTGATTTAAATGTTGGTTTTCTCACAGGAAAAAGTCTAACGGTGTGATATCACTTGATCTTGGTGACCAATCAAATGGCCCAAAACTTGAAATTATCTGCTCACCAAATTGCTCACTCAATTAATCCATTGATTACCGTGCTGTGTGGGAAGCGGCGCTGTCTTATTGAAACCAATTGTCGCCGAGATCACGGGCTTCAATTTCAGGCATCAAATAGTCGGTTATCATGGCGCGATGACGGTCGCCATTGACGATTACGTTCTCACTAACATCATTTTGGAAGAAATATGAACCGATCATTCTACCGACCAAAAACCACACCAAACCTTTTCCGTTTTTTCCGTTTTTCTGTACGAAATGGCAGCATTTGAATTTCTTCTGGTTGCTCTTCGTCCCAAATGTGGCAGTGCCTTTGCTTGTTTACATACCAATTGATCCAGAAATGGGATTTATCGCTGAATAAAATTTGGTTCGAAAACATCAAATCATCTCGGATTTTTTCAAGACCCCATCGAGCGAAACTTCTTAGGACCTTTTTTTTTGGTTCAAACGGTCTCCATTAGCTTATTTAGCGACATGATATCTTTTCACTTCAATGATTTATTTTTCTTTCTTTTTGAATGTGACTAACAACACCTGTTCGTATCAAAATGGATTTATAATGCTAAAATATTTCTCGCCAGTGTACATAACTTTAGAAATCATACAATACTCATATAAGAACGGGGTTTGTTATCTTCTGAGGAGTAACTTAGGCGTGTTGAAAACAAACAATTCAAAAATATTGACTTCATGTCAAGCGGGTGACAACTTAAAGCCAGATAGCGGACCTTTCAATGATTGTGCAGATATATAATTTTTGTTATTACGGTACGTAAACGGGTTTAATAAGTGCCGGTCTTCTAACCAATGAAGTAATTTGTGAAGTTGGGTTAGGTTAGTTTACTAAGTGCTCTTAATTTTGCAAACACACTTAAACTACACAATCCTTCAAAATAATAAAAATTGAATTATTATTTATAAGGCCAAATCTTGGGACGGCAATATTTTCGAAACTTTTTACAACAGGAACTTGCGTGTAAACTTTTTTACCATTATTCAATATAGTCACTAAGCTTATTATTGGAGAAATATAGTGAAGATGAAAAATAGCTACTCTAAATCGACTTCAATGTATCCACAACGGCTCCTGAAAAGATGCCTTCCAGGACGTGACGCATTCTCAAGATTGAAATTGCTGGAAGGAAATTTTTTAACCCAATTTTGGCTTTGTCGTTCGGTCAACACATTGTCTGCCGTGGGATAAGTTTCCTAAACAACGCATATAGGTTCTATCGAACGTACTGTGTGCAAGAACAAAGCCCACCGTCAACAAACATATTGAACCTTATCAGTGTGGCTTCAGGCCTGGAAAATTAACAAGTGACCAGATATTCATCATGCGCCAAGTCTTGAAAAAACTGTCAAAAGAAGATCGATACACACCACCTTTTCGTCGATTTCAAGCTTTTGACAGCACGAAAAGGAGCCGGTTAGGCTCCCACGTCACTGTTGAAAGTCATAACTTCGTAGATAATTTCGCCAGCATTAAAAGCAACAACAATGCCAGCCTCGAAACCCAACGCCGAATAACTCTTGCCAATAGATGTTACTTCGGACTGAGTAGGCAATTAAGAAGAAAAGTCCTCTCTCGACGAACAAACAACAAACTCTATAAATCACTCATTATTCCCGTCCTGCTCATTATATGGTGCAGAGGCATGGACGATGACAACATCTGATGAGTCGATGTCATGAGTTTTCGAGAGAAAGATTCTGTGAAAGATTTATGGTCCTTTGCGCCTCTACTCCGTTGGAAAGACCAGGTGAAGAAGGACCTGACTACACTTGGAGTCTCCAACTGGCGCCAGACAGCGAAAAGGGAGAACAACTCGGGTCCGGTTGTAAAACCGCGTAAGCAGTGTCTACGCCAATAAAGAAGAAGAAAGCGGTTAAGTGTGTAGTTGGCTACGAAAAAATGCAAAACGATGTTGCCATCAAACGAAATTACTTAACGAACGACCCACTATATATTTTAAGAGGGTCTTCAACGCTTCCTGCTGGATATTACAAACTTCCTGACAAACTTAATATACCCTGTTCAGGGCATAAATAATAAAAAGTAAGTAATATGTAATACTTCAACTGCCAGAATTCTAAGAAAAATAATTTCGTTCAATGAATTCGAAACAGTTGCCTGAACTTCGGATTGAGTTATTAAATGATGACTAAAAGTTCTTTGAAGAAAATACGCAAGAATCCATTGAATATCATCTTAAGGCGTGAATCAGACGGTAGTAAATACCGAATATTTAAAAATTTACGCAAAATTCAAAAAGCACTTACTCAATAAAGTCATTGTAATCAATGAAGCCGTGGACGCTATCAAGAGGCTGCCCACTTACATACATATATAGTGTATATAGTATTTAGGCATGAATAATTTGTATGGGAGCGTGAGATTAAAAAATTTGTACCGACGTCAGCTGTGGCTGGTTTAGTGAAAGCGAGAAATGCGGTAATCGATGCCGAAAATCATTACCAAAAGCGGCAAGCGAATTTGCCAAAGCAAAATAAACAAAGAAACTCATTTAAGTTGAAAAAATACGGTGTTAAAGAAATAAATATGTATATATATATGTATATCTATACTGTAATCCATAAACATATACAAGTACATACTTGTACATATATACATACAGTATATAATCGCTGTAAGCGAAAAGTGTAAGCTCCGGCGATTTCCCCTGTGGCGTTGACAAAAAGCGTCGATAAACGCCAATCTCCGACCGATCGCCGGACACGTACAACGTTCAACGAACAGTGGGCGCTGCTAATTATTGCTTGGTCTTAATGGTGTAAGCTCATGGATGCTGGCGTGAAATGGCCAAAAGGCAAAAGAGCAAACGCAGCGTTTTGCCAAAGTGCCAAGACTTGATTACGAAATCGCGACAGCTCTCAAATTATACGACAGAATTAATCGAAACAGGTAGGTGAGTCATCATCTGAATCGCATGTGTTGGTTGTGTAAAGTTGCTGTAGTTGTGCCGGCTCAAAGCTTAACGGGCAGACGAACTAAAGACTCATGCATAACTGGTCAACGAATCACGTTGGAAATTATTTTATAGTAGTTTTTTCACCTTTTTTATATTGAATTATTTACGCGCGACTAAGGTGAATAATGCGAGAAAACCAGTTATGAGTACTACAATAGTGCTAATTTATGTGTAAAAGTATACCATTACTTAGTGAATCTATATAGAAATGAAGTCTGGTATTGATGCTAAATAGCAAATGAATATTAAATTAGCAAGAAAGGTGTTATTGAGAGTATTTTAATTAGATAGATACTCTGTATAAAGCATATTAAATTACTAAAAAAAAAATTTAATAAAATGTTGTTTTCTACAACAGCAAATCGCTGAAAGTTCGATGGTCCTTAGAGCTTAAAGCTTCGGAACGCATCTCGAACTTAAAAGGGCTCAACAAAAAAATCAATTCTTCGCTTTTAGTCGAATACAACTAAGTTCGTTAGTCTTCATTTCGTTCAGTAAGTGGACACATTTTTAAAAATATAAATAAACTCAATAACTTGTTCATTTCTGCAACGTCAAGACGGAGTCTTAAAAGCTCGTCCAAATTCTGAAAGTCAATCTTTGTCCGCAGCTACGTCCAATTTTTGATGACTCGTTCGAGCATTTCGACTAGTAACTGGCGAAAGACACGCGTGATGTTTTCCTCCAAAGCCTGAATCGAAGCGGGATTGTCCGCATAGACTTTAGACTTCACATATCCCCACAGGAAAAAGTCTAACGGTGTGATATCAAATGATCTTGGTGACCATTGACTGATACGATGTGTGGGAAGTGGCGCCGTCTTACTGAAACCAAATGGTATTTTTTGAATCTCTTCAGGTTGATCTTCGTCCGAAATGGTACAATTTTGCTTGCTCACATACCCATAGAGCCAGAAATTGGCCCTTTCGCTGAACAAAATTTATCTCGAAAAGGTTGGATCTTCTTGGAACTTTTCAATTTCAATTCATAGAGCGAAGAAGCGGTATTACTTGGGAAGGTCAAGCGGTTTCAGTTCTTGGACAAGATGTACCTTGTACACTTTCAACTTAAGATGTCGACGTAAAATGCGCCTAGTCATTCCATACTTCGTTCCAAGTTGCTTGACTATCCACGATCCTCGTGTATACTCTCAGCTACTGCTGCTATATTTTGTTCACTGTGTGTTGAACGTAGCTTATTCTGTCGAATAGATCTCAAGTTGGATGATGGTGTTGCGAATAGTATGCTCGGTAGGCCGATTATGTTGACATAAGTTGCTCGAAGTGCGCGAAACACATTCTTTACAAAACATGAATTTTCGTAAAAACGATTTGTAAACGTTGTTCAGACGTAAGTTTCTCCATAACGAAATGCCAAACAATATTGAAAAAAAAAAACATGAAAGCCTGACACCACTCACGAGTGATCTGTCAAAAATAGACTATCGAAAAAAATATATCTACTTGGATTACCTATCTATTAATACTCTTTATGGTTGTCAAGATATAATCTAGTCTACACCTGTTTCCTTAGTAGTTAGGCAATTAACTAGCTTCATCAAAAAAGTATGAGTTTTAAATCAGTTTCAGTTTCTCAAGTCTGAATTTACTACGGAAAGTTAAAAATCTTTGAAGATAAATACATACTCATGTCTATACACATATTATACATAAATATTACTTATAAAATACAGCAAATAAGCTATATATAAGCAGCTAACTAGAATTCTGTGCACTCTGCTAAGTAACCCCGAATAAATTGCCGGTTGACGTGATTTTCTACATAATTTCCTCAAACAATTTGTCTAATGTCAATGGCAAAGACTGATTGGAGGGAAGTTCATTCAGAATTTCGAGAGCAAATTGCTTGAATTATTATGCAATTATGTGTGAGTACTTCTCTACCTTGTCAAGTACATTAGTGGACAAGTAAAAAAGTGATTTATCACGCTGTTGCTTTCTGCTTTCTGGCTCATACCGATTAAATTACTAATTTTTTAACGGGTTGTTCTTTTGCAACGCCACTTATTTGTACGCTAGAACTCACAGCAAATATAATCACTGACCGCTGTAAATTTTTTGTCAGCAAAGTTATTGCATGCAAACCTACATACATACGTAACTTTCATACAAACATATGTGCCTTCATATATTTGAACCACCGGTAATTGCCAGCCACAGAGTGACTAAAAATTTTTGGAATTTTTTTTTTGTAGTTTTTCTTTTTTGCTTTTAATTATTGCCATTTAGATTTGGTTGAGATAAATCATGACCTCATTGCGGAGCAGAACCGAACATTAAAAAATACAACAACAAATACATAACTAAAAATATCATCCAAATACCGGTTGTAAGCGAGATTGTGGACATATTTCATTGCGAAAGTATTTTGCGGATTATTCTATGTAAGTAGGTGTGCTCTGAGTGGGAAGAAAGAGAACATTTGAAATGTATAATATGTTTTTCAATAAAATCTCCAACACTTTAATGGGTTAGTAGGTCATAAAATGTTGAAATCTTAGTTTACATGTAACCGTTTTTTCAATAAGAGACCGAACCAAAGTTTTTTTTTAATAAAAACGGTTTGGGATATCAATGAAATACTTTATTCCTGTAAAAGTATATTCGTTGGCATTTTGTATGAAACCCGATTTCTTATGCATGGCCACCATGGGCACACTTGCAGAAGTCCAGACGCCGAACCCAATTTTCGACGGCTTTGAAGCCCAAATTGGCCGACACTGCAATTTCACGTTCAATATTCGTACGAAGTTCATCAATCGCCACTGACTTGTTGGCATAGACCATAGATTTGACGTAGCCCCTCAGAAATTAGCAAAACATTAGAAAACAGCGTCAAATCGCGCGACCCCGTGGCCAATTCCCTGGGTCATTTCGTGAGATAACACATTCGCCAAACTTAGTTTTCAATAAATCGATTGCGACATTCAGTGTTTGGCTTGTGACGCCGTCCTGTTGGAACCACATATTGTCCAAATCCATATCATCCAATTCGGACCAAAAATATTCGGTTGTCATAGAGCGGTAGAGATTCTCATTCACAGTAACGTGCCGGTCTTGATTATCACGGTAGAAGTACAGAAGTACGGCCAAAAGATGCCGCACCAAACCGTTATTTTTTTGGGATGCAATCGTGACTCATCGAGTACGTGTGGATTACTGACTGACCAGTAACGCATATTTTGCTTACTGGCAAAGCCATTCAGCCAGAAATGAGCCTGAAGATGATTTTTCGATCAAAACTCCGGATCGTTTTCGAGTTGTTGCTCAGCCCTATTCACGAACACTCACGATTCTGGTTGTCAAGCGGCTTCAGTTCTTGCATCAATTTGGTCTTGTAATGATGTAGGCCAAGATCTTTTCGCAAAATTTGCCTCAACGACGTCACAGAGATGCTCAACGCTTGAGAAAGACGTGTGAGAGATTAATTTGGGCCTTCCTCAATTTATGCGCTAAAGACAGCAATATTCTCGACACTACGGGCACTTCTTTGACGCACTGGAACGGGAACATTTTGTACAGTGCCTGTAGATTCAAAACTTTCCACTAGACTTTGGGGGCTAGGATTTTTTTTCTGGAAACTTTTTGTATAGTTCTAGTCAGTTGCAAGTTAAAATTTGGCTCTAAGCGAGACTACTTCCAACCGAACCCAACTTTCGATTTCATTCAATATCCAGGCGTGTTTAGTCGTCACCACCAGGTCTCTAAAACAGTGCATTATTTACTTAATCTACTGAAAATCACAGCAATTAATTAACCATAAAATATAACGCGTTGTCAGTGTGAAGCAAAGCTGAAAACCTGGAAAGAGTTACGACTAATAAAGACAAGCGATAAAATGCGCGCAGAAATCGCGTTGCCAATGATTTGTTTACTAATAAAAACATACTTAAATAGCCACATACACACATACATATGTACACATTACATGCATATCAGTAAGCATTACATTGTATGTATGTATGGGTCTGTGTGTAGACGCTTTGCGATATTTTATGCAAGACGCGTCGCGCATTGCCCACAAAGTCACGCTTATCACCGAGCTTCACGGTCTAAAGTGCATGCATGCGTGTGTGTGTGTGTGTGCGTGAGTGTATGTATGTAAGTTGCGAGTGCTGCAATTAAATATTGTTTGCATTTTATATTGTTGTTGAATAGTTGCTTGATTAAGCTTAAATGGGACGCCACAAAGAGCCGGGAGTTGTAAAAGAAAAGGTGATAAAAAGAATCGCTTCGGGCAAAGAAGATCAAAAGCACGGGAAAAAAGCAGAAAGGAATGACAATAAAAATTGAAAAATGTTAACAGCTAAAAATAACGCATTTAACTGTAACTACAACAACAACAAACAGCATTGCATTGGACAAAACCGCATTTATACATACAAACATGCATGTCGCCACAGAGATATGTATGTAAATGAGTTTGAGAATAGCTGTGCATATGAAGAACGCTCACACGCATACCAACACTCCCATTTCCATATGCAACCGAAGCAACGGCATTGGACACGCCACGGATACGCTGCAGCAGTTCCTTAACCCGGCAAACTGACGCATAATTCATTATGACGTCTTCGCTCTGACTTTGCTTTCGGTTTGGCTTTTTGGCATATTTTGTTGTTGTAGCTTGCCTGAAATTTACTGAAATATAATACCCTTCTTAGCTGCATTTCTTATAGCTTATAAGGGTATAAACAAATCTTAATCTTATGTTTGATCGTTCAGTTTGTATGACAGCTATATGCTATAGTGGTCCGATCTGAACAATTTATTGGGAGATTATAGCGAGGTCTTGAATAAAAATGTATGCCAAATTTTGTGAAGATAACTTTTGAAATGAAAAAGTTTTCCATACAAGGGCTTGAGTTGGGTTGGTCACTTTGTATGGCAGCTATATGCTATAGTGCTCCGATCTGAAAAATTTCTTCGAAGATTGTAGCAATATTTTGAATAAAATTCTATGCCAAATTTTGTGAAGATAACTTTTCAAATAAAAAAGTTTTCCATACAAGAGCTTAAGTAGGATCGGCCAATTTGTATGACAGCTATATGCTATAGTTGTCCGATATCGGCGGTTTCAACAGATCGGCAGCTTCTTTATGAGGAAAAGACGTGTGCGAAATTTCAGCTCGATATCTCAAAACCAGACGGACTAGTTTACGCATATACTGAGGGACATGATTAAATCGACTCAGCTATATATTTACATATGAATATATATGGTCATACTTTATAGGCTCTTCAACGTTTCTTTTTTGGCTGTTTCAAACATCGCGGCATACCCTATACAGGGGTATAAAATATTTCAATTTGCTTGTGTTGTTGTAAAAATTCTTCCACCGCAATTACAAGAGATTTCATGTGGTCAAAAAGTTTTGCAGCCGAAAAAGACAAGTAACTGCATTTTTATATATTATACACATCTTACTATATACATATATGTATGTTTAAACATGAGTGTAAACTTGCATGAGTCCGTCAGCTAAGTTAATCGCTTATACGGAAGCGTCTCGCCGACACGGTAGCTGTGGCGTCTTCCATGAGTCATCGGCTCCAAGTGTGCAGCATCTCGCCGGCTATGACTGATCATTGGGAAGCTTTATGTTTTTTTCACTATTTCTTCTTTATGTGTCAGCGATTTGACAAATATGTTTTCGTTTTTTTTTTTTTGTTTCGCTTACATTTTTCCATAACTGTTTTTACCATGTTTTTGTTGGCTTCGTGACTTAATTTTGCGGTTTGCTTGCGGTCAGCACTTCTTCAACATTGAACTTCAGAAATGCCCTTATCACGCGAGCTTGTAAACTTGTTTGACCGCAATAACCGTAATGTATTAAATTTTTATTTACATTTTTGTCAGCAAAGCGCACTAGTCAGCCGTCCAGTGCTCTAAGATGAACACATTTCAGACCAAACTGTGAACTCCAAAAAAACTTCCAAGCCATCTATTAATTTTTTTTTTGACCACAGTGTAATGTTTGCGGTTATAAACTTAGAGTATCGCATATTCGCCATATATCATATATCCATCATAACTTCAAAGCTACTGCACCGATCGCTGATATTTGAAACACCATTTCTCTCACTTTCGCTCTTTTCTCTTCAAAGTGTTCCCAGAAAGTGAAAACTTGAAGTTCTGAGAGACCTCGACTTCTGATAAACGGTTTTAAATTTTGAGAAAAAAAAATAAGCATCACCGTTTGTGATATAAATCAAAATCTCTGATGGGATCATTGTTCACAAATAAATTCGGTAAAGTTTTAAGAGTGCTAAAAACTGTTTCGACTTCATTGAACTGATCTGTTGGCAAGAGTTATTCTGCGTTAGATTTCGAGACTGACGTTGTTGTTGGTGTTAATGCTGGTTTCAAGATAGATAAAATTAGCTCCGATTTCGAAGTTATGACTGTCAACAATGACATGGGAGCCAAGTCTCGCCCTCGTTCACTACCAGACCCTTTTGTTTCGCTTTCTTAGCTAATCTGAAGAGAATAGAACTAATAGCGCGGTTTTTGAGGCCAATAACATCGATGTTATCTTCATACATACCTGCTCTATTCAGTTCTGCAGCTCAAACTCTTAAATAATTAATGTAAATGATGCGAAAAGACTTTGAGAAGCTATCTTCACAGAGAGCGTCAGCATTAGAGTCATGTAGTTTGTGAAATCGTTTTACCTCCAGACAAGTGCCAGAGTTTGCTCTTAGCGCCTTAAATACAGACTTAGAGTTCTGAATTTTTCAAAAAGTGCATTGAGATGCTTCCCAACGTAAAGCAAAAAAATATCATTACACAAAAATGTATCGTAAGATTCCTATCCTCTCGAAATTCTCTTGTTAAATAATAATAATATTTTACAGCGGAAAATTCATTAAAACTTAAATTTTTTTCCGGGCTTGTCTTGAATATATAATGAATATTTGTATTAACGATAAAATACATGGTGTACTCGTTAAATCTTCTCATCCATAAGCCTATGAATCTAGAAAATTTATACTATATCAAAGACAGTAGATCTGAGATTAAAATGTGAAGCTATTTATGTTGTCAGTGAAGAAGGGACGCGGCAAATCGGGGCAAGATTCCTCCCCAGCTTAGAGTTCTCAGGGAGACCCGCTGCTCTACAAAAATGTTTTCCAATGTTTTCCATTAGCAATAGTTGGGGTTTCACAAATGAATCAGTGGTGGTTAAATAATTAAATTTTGCATCGGAGGGCATTTATCTTTGGCAGTTGTCCATCAGTCAAGACCTACTCAGCTCATTCAAAATAATTCGAGTCATAATGGCATAGAACTAGCTGCCTCTCTATAAATTGGTGAAGGGGTCCCGGTGGTCTAGAATTTTCAAAAAATTAATGATAGAAAGTATAGACCTATAAGAATATACTGTAAAATTTTTGGAAGGATATTCACATTATTTTAGCTTCTACAGCCGTTTTAGCAGGTAGCGCAGGTATCTAAAATATAGACACTCTAAACTTTAAACTCATTTATCTCAAAACTACCTTTTTCGGGGTGCCGTTGATGAAAAAAAAATTGTCCATCCGAATCACTTGAAATTTTAATATGGAGTTTATAAAATCCCAGCAATAGGGACTAGGATCAAATTTTAATTTCGATTTTTTTTTCGATCTAAAACTGGACCAAAAATAGCTGTTTTCAGAATCTGAACTTCAAAAGCGCGAAATTTTTTTAATTTTTAATTTTTTTTTTTTTTTTGGTTGTAGTCCCAGCGATAGCTGCACTCCTACTGATTAATAATTTATTTAGTTTTTATGTTTCAGATGTTCAGAAGAGTCAAAATCAACAACGGCACCGGCAGTCCTTTTTTACGATAACTTTTTTTTTACGCCATTTTTAATATTGTTAATTTTTTTTTTATTTAACAAAAAATATTTTTGTACTTTTCATAAGTGTATAAATAAACTGTAAAAGTTTTAAATTGATTGTTCTTTTTTTAAACCTTAAAAAAAATCCAGAAAACACCCTTAATTTGAGGGTTCTAGACCAGCGGCACCCCTTAATTTACATAGAACGTAAAGTTGAAAATAGGCATTAGGCCAATTATTTCTGAAAAGAGACTTTTTTGAGATGATTGAATCACGCTTTTTAAACTCAACTACCTACCCTCCCTCATAATTGCTAGTTTTTCAGCCGACAAGTATTTAAATTATTTTCTCAAGCTTTAATTAGAACTTGCAAATATGCACTTATGTACGTGTCTACAGCTTTACTATATAGTTGAATTTTTTCAAATTGAGCACATACTATATATACATATATTACATAACTACCATACGCGTATATACATATGTGCTTATACCGGGCTTAGAGCTAAACTTGATTGCCAACAGCTGTCCGCAGCACATTTTTAAAGTACGATCATAGTCGTTTATATAATATATACTTATTTACATACTTATATTTTGACAAAAAAGCACCCGGAAATTGTTTTAAATTCCCTGGGTAAACTACGTTTCAAAAATATTCTGCCATGTTGGGAGGACTGTCCTTAATTATTATGCCAAATATGAGCGCGATCTGTTAACCAGTTTTTTTACAGCAGCTACTTAAGTCGGTACACCTCCGTAGTCCGTTGCGATTTATTACAAAGAAATCTCTCAAACGTCCTTTCGAATGATTTTGGTGGATCAGATCTGGAACAGATCTCTTTGATCATGCTTGGTCGTGCGAATTCCGATCCTACATTATAGAGAGAATTATAACTGCCGATAAGACAGAGGGTTTATGAGTATGACATGCAAGCAAGTTAACAGTCGTCGGAATGGAGAGAAAAACCGAGCCGACACCAAAAAACCAGGGCAAATTCGTTCAAATTCAAGGTGTTACTTATTGGTTTGTTCGATATTTGTGGTTTGGTGCATTATGAATTTGTTCCGGAGAGATAGACGGTCAATGAGAAGTTTTATTTGGCCGTATCGAGGCGTTTGCTTGAGAACAACCATCGAAAATAGCCGGAATTTTGGAAAAAAAAATTATGGACTTTACGCGATGATAATGCACCATCGCATTGTGACCGAATTTAAAGCCAACAATGAAAGGAATACCATCGATAAACCAGATTTGGCTCTGCGTGAGTTTTTCTCGTTCCCCAAACTGAAATTGCCGCACCGTGGAATCCGTTTTCAGTCGATCGAAGAGATAAAACAAAATTCGCAGAAGGAACTGAAGTCCAGCCCAAAAAGTGCTTATGAAAAGTGTTTCGAGGACTGGAAAATTCATTGGCAAAAGTGTATTACATCGGGTGGGGGATTACTTTGAAGGCGACAAATTTAATATTAACGAATAGTTTTCGGGTACTTTTTTATCGCAATGTAAAAACATATTTACATACCTATGTATGCCTATAGTGTTCGAAAGACCTGCAATTAAAGCATGCAAAACGCGAGTATTTTATGAAGTCACGACTCCAATCAAGATATGAAGGTCGTTGCGTCTAGAATTTTATGACCGAACTGCATTTACTAGACGCACATACATATGCATATATACATAAACATATGTATGTGTATATATATGCGCATAAGTAATTCTACAAGCACTTAAGTATATAAATAATTGCTTTGTAAGCTTTTGGGGCGAGCTTTTCTGCAGTTTGTGCCACAGAAGCGCTTTCGAGAGGCGTTTCTAGGCGCTCGTTGATCTGTCATTGTTGAAAAAGAGGGAGTTTTTAGTAAAAAACTCTAAATTAATTAAATTTTTGTACAACATTCAAGTCTCAAACCCAACACGAACAGCCATGACACAACTATTATAACCCGTCAGACGTGCCCACCTTCGTTTTCCAACGAGTTCAGTTAATTTGTTGTGTCTCTCCGCTTGTTTCATATGCACAGCAAAAACTTCAAGTATTTAAACAATAATAAAAAAAATTGAAAACAACTTCTATTGTTTTTTTTTCAGCGCGCCGTCAAACTCATTCAAAAGAACTTGATAAATATTCATAACTGGCAAATGAAGGTGAAAGACGTCATTGCAGTCGTGGATAAATGAATAAGCCCCCTAGATAATACAACACCACATCATGCACACATGTCAACATACATATATGCACTGCACACACACACAGATACGCCTCTGAAGCGACTGCTTGCATTAGTCATCATCGACTATTTATCTGCATTCACTTTCGTTGGCACATTTGTTGTTGTTGCTCGGCTCAGAGGGGAGTGTTGACATTGCATGCACTGTCATTCCATGTCGTCTGCGTTTATGGATTTCCCGTTCCCGTTAATTGTGCATTTATACAAGTGTGCCACCTAATAAGGCAATGCTGGGTTTGAGGAAATCGGTTTGCATTGCTAATGGGTCTTACTAGTGCAGCTCTCCATTTAGCAATTGTAATTATAATTACATTGTAATGAAAACACTGCATTATAAAGTGACAAATGAACACTTGGTAGTAAACAAGGGTATGTATGTATGTGTATGTATGTGCGAAAATTTTCTTTGAGTTCGAAAAACACTACACCGAACTCAACCAAGTTATCCGGCGAACCATCAGAGGGTGGGAAAGAATAAAGTGGGCGTGGTGAAAGAGCCAGGAACCAAAATTCTTCGCAAAATAGTAAGTAATGAGAGGAATTGTTTTGGGAGTATAGATTTGAGACGTTTGTTAATAATATACATTAGCAAAAGCTGACGCAAATCATCAGTAATTGGATTTCAAAAACTTCTCGAGTGTCTGAAAACTAGTAAACATACTTAGATAAATCACTTAAGTGAGTAGAAGAAGTCGTCCGATTTTGAAGTTCTTGTGGATTAGACGGGAAAAATGCCTTTTAGAGTTTCTTTCTGCGTGTTACAAACTTCGTGCCACACTTAATATATCCTGTTCAAGGTCGAAAAACTGCAATAACAAATAACAAACGCAAGAAGAAACGAACCCTAATCTATAATTCATGACAAATGCGACACCTCCATAATATTGTCCTAAATTTTAAAGTTGACCCGGGTACTAGTTTTGGAGATATAGATTTGAGAACTTGTGCGCTCGAGGCTAGCTAGGCTAAGTGCACCAACTTTAAACGCTTTTTTCTCGAAACTGTTTTTTTGAAGACGGTTGGCAAGATTCCTCGAGAGCTACTTAATTTTGAGATACAGTTCTTAAAAACTTGAAATAAGGTTTTTTTTCGATTACCACTTTTTGAAAATACAAAATGTCCCGAAATTTTCTCTGCAATTTGTATTTTTTTATAAAAAAAAAAGTCTGCCAAAAACCTAATTTTCGGTTTTGTTTCTTTCGTGCAAGTTCTAAATCAATGTTTTAACTAAAACACGTATTTTTTCACTTTAGATACACTGCCGGGGGCATCTTTTATCCGAGGGGTAAAAAACTTCAGAAATTCTCTGCTGTTAGGGTATGTTTGTAACAATAAAAAATTCTAATAAAATATTTCATTTTTTATATGAGAAAAAAATTTTCGAAAAAAGGTTGCGTTTTGCCCGAGGAAACCCATGTAACCCCTTAAGTTCAAAATTTGATCTGCAAGTAAAGGTCTAAACCGCTTCGAAAAGCGAACTGTTCTATTCAGGATTTTTACTAAGAATATTATACCAAGCATTTTTCTATTACTCGTAAATGTAGGTGGATTTATAAGTTTTGAACGGCTAGTGTATAGAATCCTATGTGAAAACCCCTAAAGCGAAAAGAAAATATTGTTTTTGTACCGGCTCTAATTTGCCAGAAAGGGTTTGGTAACTAGGGTTCCATACAACAGAGCGATATTCTAGTATAGCTTTAATCAAAGTTGTAAAAAGTGTTTTAGTAACACGCGGATCTTTAGATCAACCTTTAAGAAAACTGAGAATACATTTTGCTTTCAAGACTATGGTATCAATGTGGATACCAAAATTAAGCTTATGGTCCTTAGTAAGTCCCAAATCAACAAAGTATTTAACTTGCTCTGATAAATAGTCTTTTATTACATAAGAAGTAATAGAAAAGCACATTGTTTTACATTTTTTTACCAATTTGTTTAAGTGGGTATGCAGCAAACACCTTTCATCAGAAGAGATATCATTAATAAATAACAAGATCAGAAGCGATCCAAGGTGACGTTGGGTTTTATTACAAAGGTAAGACGGGTATCCCATTGAAGAAATTTTGGTTGAAAGCCCAGAAGAATAAGTTTATGTGCGAGTGTCGAGAGATTTACTCGATCGAAAGCTTTGCTAAAGTCAGTGTATATATCATCTGTATGCTGGTGTTCCCTTTGTTATAGTATTCCAATCTGAATAATTCGAAGATTGCACCGTTGCCTTGGACAAAATCCATGCCAAATTTGGAGACAACTCGTCAAATAAATAAGTTTTCTAGAACTTTTATTTAACCGTCCAGTGTATTATAGTGGTCCGATATCGGCAGTTTGGTCCTTACATAGTTTTCCAAGCCGAGGTTGAAGGCATTAAGGTAGCAGTAGATTTATTGCTCCGGAGTGCAGCCTTTTTCAGAGAAGTGACCATCCACTCAGATAGCAGAGATGCTATACTAACCTTAAACTCATTAACAGTGCGTTCAGGATTGGTCACCGAGCGCGAGTGATAGAACAGGTATGGGTGCCAGGCCTTAGCGGAATCGCAGGAAATTGTTAAGCTGATGAAATAGCAAGAAATGGGAGCAGATCGGTTCCCCCGTTTCCTCTTGTGTTCTACTACTAGATAGCTGGGCTTTGTGAAAGCGTGGCTAACGCTGAAGCACCATTGGTACAAGCGCTGTAGCAAAAGCCTTTCGGCCCAAGATTGATCGAAGCAGATCTAGTGTTCTCTTTGCCTTCAGTAAGGCTAGCCTCTCCATAATTGTGGGGCTTTTAACAGTCCATCGCCCTATTGGCATCGACGCAGTAAAGCTGGGATTCCTACCAGATACCATCTGCACTGGTGAGATATAAACAACTCATCACTTCCTTCTTATCTGACCCGCTTTTGAGAGGTCAAGAATAAAAACTAGAAATGCGCATACCTTCAGACATCGCATTGAACTGGCGAGGTTGAAAATTAATCGCCTGTCCAAATTTGTAATTTCTACTATGTGTTTTGCTAACTTATAAGTTCGAACACAGGAGTTCTTCTGATTATCCATACGAAGACCATGCTTTGTTTGATCAGCCATCTAATCTAACCTAACCTAACCTATGTATATACTCCCGAAAAGAATTGTTAAAATTACGTATTTTCTTGAGTTGTCTAGACTGACTTGAGCTCTTAAGCAAAACTGTACATTTCACCAAAGATATATATACTAACGAGAGAGCTGTTCTAACACACGGTTCTATCAAAAGTCATAAGAGTTCAATATTGACCATAAAACTAGCCAGTTTTGATTCCAATGCTGTTGATTTTTAATCTATGTTCTTCGAATATAAATCGGAATATTATTTTAGTTTTAAATCTTTTGTCTGTGATAATGGCATTCAAACATATCATGAGAATGAAACTGGCAGCGTTTGTCTGCATACTATAGGATCGATTTCTATTACTCGTATTTCCCTTAAGTTAAAAAATATTTAAGTATGTATATGTAATTATGTAGGTATTTATTACCGCAAAACCGCATGTTTCAGATTGAGAAGCACAGGTACATACCTACATATGTAAGTACATATTTAGTATTTGTAATTGACTATTTAGTTGTGCCGCTGATTCTCACTTTTCCGATACTTATACATAGACCAGAGTAGTTTCTAATAATATGCCTTAAACACATAGAAGTATACATACAATATTGTATGCATGTACGTATGTATGTATTTCAAAAAATAAAACATGCAATTTTTTTCTTGGCTAATCTAAAAATACATTCAACGCCTCTGGCGCAACGTCACAAATGAGATTTCAATGTCAACGGCCTTTAAAATAAATTATAAAGGGTGTGCCAAAGGAAAATAATTGCGCGATTTTTAGAGTATTTTTTGATAGCTGAAAAATAATTTTTATGAAATCTCGTCTCATTTAAAAATTAAATTCAGAATTTTCTACAAATTTTGATTAAAAATAAAACAGCAAGGAAAAGTTTTTAAATGTACATATAGTAAATATGAATATCAGCTGATATTTACATTATTCTACAATATAGAAATATAACTGGGTATATAAATAATTCAAATAGAGTTAGACTAGATTAAGGTTAAGTTGAACCTATCAGCGATCTCGCTTGAACAGCTTAGAACGCCGGTCCGTTGTATCCTTTGTAATAGAACACTCTTTGAGTCAATCACAAATTTGTTGAGGCGGACATATCTTCTGGTTCGCCGAAAATAAGACTGCCATAATGTTTCAACCTCAGATTGCTAGACTGACAATAGAGGAGCTAGGCTGGACAATAGAAGAGAAATTTTAATAGGGTCAGCAAATAGAATTTTTCACTAGTATTTTTTGCCCTAAAGAATCACCCTTTATAATCATGGGAATTAAAATAAATTGACAGATAAGCATAGGCCATCACATGCGACTACGGACCTATACAAATACATACATACATATGTATGCACACTCACACTCTCAGCTAGCGCAGCACAGAAAGTGATAAAACCCGATGCTATCGATAAACATAAAGAAATCAGTTAGCTATGTCGATAAGCTATTAGGCTACGCCAGTTGCCGAATGTTAATCGACTTGGCCAGACAACTAGATTTCCACATATCTATATATATATATATATATATATATATATACATATATATAAATACAAAGTATCACGTGTGTGTTTATATGAGGCTTACACCCGAGCATTCTAGTTGCTTTCTGAGTTCTGTCTGTTTGTATGTTTGTATGTTTGTATGCAAATAAGTGTGTTCAGCTGTCAGTACCTTAAAAATAACAAATTGTGACAAGCTTTTGAAGCGACAGCACTACACAATAAGCACAAACAAATATACAAAAAAACAACAAAAACATACAAACAAATTGTTTATTTCGTAAATTGAGGTGGGTATTGAGCAAGAAGAAGAGGCGGAATACAAGTATAAGTACGTATTGGGAGTATCTAGATCTGCATACATACATATACATTTAAAAATATGTAAAAATTTATGTCAGAGAGCTACAACCATTAAATTCTACTTAAAAGTTAACTTAATTATTGATATCTAAAATCTAAAAAAAATCAAGAAAACTACTTTTACTTAATATTGCCAAAATTTCAACGCATCTCTTAATTATAGTATGTCAAAGCCCTGGCATATTTTCGTACGCCAAAATCATCACAAAGTACTTTCCTCACACTTTAACATTTCAGAGTTAAGCTGTTATAGCCTGCTCACACAAATAAATCAGCGTGGGAGCAGAAAACGCAGATAAGCTCGTCCACAACACCGATTAGTATATATTTGTATGATTTTGTTGAAGACTTGATGGATGTAAGCAAATATGTGAAAAGCATTAAAAGCATTTTCTTAAATCCCTGAGTAGGTTTACTTTCTCAAGTGTTTAAAAAATAAAAAATAAAAAATATTGCAGTTCTCATAATCACGAGTTAGAGTTATCGAATTGCTATGTTTATTCTAGAAAATAAATACAGCGCAGACCGATTGCGATACGAGCCGAGACCGAGTACGAGTATATCCATACATACATATGTACATCTACTATGTCTCAGAAACTCTCAAGTACTTTGAACTACTGATCGTATTTCTGAACATATTTTATATACAAATATCCATCCCTTTCGAAGTATAAACTAATTAATTTTTATTAATTATTATTTAATACCCAGAAACCTTAAGGGGTTAGGGGTAGTTAGAATTTTCAAAACAATATTTTTTTTTACATTTTCGTTAAGAATAATATCTTAAAAATATTCCCTGAAAATTTCACGTTGATCCGATAATTAGTTTTTGAGTTATTCGAGAAATAAGAAAGAGAGCTCGGGCACTTCAAAGCGCTAGTGTGAAACTTTAAACGCGTTTTTCTCAAAACTATGTTTTTTGAATCGATGACTACTGTAACTCGAAACCCGTTCAGTAGATTTTAATGAAATTTATACAGCTTTTAGAATACATAATAAACTCGGGCCTGATCGAAGGATTTTTATTTGTTCGAAAATTTCGATTTTTTAAGACCAATTAACTGTTGATTGTTTCGCAAAAATTTAGAAAAAATTTCCTGAGGCCGCCATTTTGTTAATTTTGAAAACAAAATAAAATCCTTCGATTAGGCCCGGGATTATCTATTTATAAAACTAATTTTTTCCGTCCGATTGTTTTTAGATGAGTCTCCAAGGAATTGTGCTTGTCACCGCAAGTACCTTTTTTGGAACAGCGTCAACAGGGTTTTGAAATTTTCGTGGCTTCAAGTGAACACATTCTATAAAAATGTCATATTACTACTTTTGTAAAATAACATGATTCAGTAGCAAAAAAGAAAAAAAAATATTGAAAACTCTCATTTTTTCGTGCTTTGACTACCCCTAACCCCTTAAACGATCTCATCATCTTCATCTTCGGACCTAAGCCACGAAGAACTTTGAGGAAACAAGAAACCCCTTTATGAAGATTTTATTGAAGACCGCGTACAATGAAATTGGCAATATTTACATTAAACATTTAATTGAAAAAACATCTTGCTGGAAGCGAATACTCAAGATCATTCAGAAATGATCCCTACGACGTAAACCCTAAAATATCGGGAAATAAGAATGGATAAAAAACTGACGAACTGGACTTAAATTTTAGAAGCATGCTGAAAATTTGCATTTACAAACATGTCTCTATCAAGACTTATGGCAGACAGTGGAGGTCCGCTTGCAAGTAGACTGAGATAAGATCTACCCGCAAAGAAAAAAGACAACTCTGGCTATGGCGAAGAAGCAAACACTTGAAATCTGTCAATATCGGCACGGCACCATGATGAGCAAAGGAAGATGAACCGCCAAACTAATCAAAGGTATATGGCACATAGGCAGCACGCAGAGGTGAAGTATTACCAACCATTACAAATGCCATCCGGTCACGGGTAATTCCAAAAATACCCATACAACATGAGAACAACAGAAATTTCTGCATGTATTTACGAAGATGAACTACAAGGCGATGTAAGTCATACCTTTTTTAAGTTCCGCCTATGGAAAGACCGAGAACATTGACTAAGAAGGGGAGAAGGATCCAGACTCTCCGGCTCTGGAGTATTCGAGTCAATTGAAGGTGTGCCAAATAGCTTGATGCTGGCTACAAAATTGGTCCTTCTTGGAAACTTTAACTTGAAGTCCATAATAAAATGGGAAGGTTTTAGTGCGTACTACACTCACGAATACGAGTAATAACGGCACGTGCAAGGCATTTTAAAAGCTCTTTTTTAAAATGAAAAAATTAATATTAATAAATAAGTAACGAAATACATCAGAACAAAAGAGCCTAAGCTAGACTCTATACTCGGGCTAATTTGGCGCTTAAGATACTATTTGTTTCTATAACGAGTGTCAGCAACTTTCATGGAAAATGAGGAATGAGGAACCATTTCAAAAATCAAAATAAGTCTATGATTGGGAGACCTTAGATAACTCTGACCGGCAACATATCAGTTAAGGAAGCTTATGCCTTCTACCTCTTGGAGAGATGTACGAAATTTCTGGTGAATGATGTTTCGGCAATCAAAACTCAAAACGGTGTTGGTCCTTTAAAAATGGATACGAACTTTAGAAATATTCAACTTAATATCGGTCCGATATCGCCGATTCCGACAAATGAAAAGAGAGGCGAACTCGATTCTGGTGGAGGTACAAACAAAAAACGATCTTGAAGATAAATTGCGCAAGTGCAAGCACTTCATAATCGAAGATTAGCAATTGCTCAAAAGAATGGTTATGTTTCAAAAGAGTTCAACTGATTTTTATTTCATTAATTTTATCATCTTCTCACTTAAGTTCACACTTAGACTTTCCGTATTATTTCTGATGACTTGTTAGTGTGTGAGATGGCTCTCATAGAACTACTATAGACTAAACAGATTCGTAGATTCATTAGATCATCGAGCGTGCCATTTAGCAAGTACACCCCTGTTATTTACCCCTTTTCAACTTGAACTTCTACTAATTCTGATTCTTCACAGTCGTCTGGAACGCGACATGCTAAATTGCGGTTTATTTATTTGGTCGCTATTTTTTTTTTTTTATGTTTATATGCTCGTTTATAATAACAATAACAATAACAATTTTGCACCATTTATTCATAACTATTCAGCAGACTCGCAAGCAACTCTCGCTCGCTCATGGAGACACTAATTGAAGAAAGAATTCATGCACGAAATTAAATGAGAATAAATTTCTTCATAAGTTCGCCGTAAGTCTGACGTAAGTATTCGTGATTTCTTCAAGTTATTGAAGTTGTTATGATCGCATATAAGTAAACTTGTTTGAATGTACATATGGATATACATACATACATATAAATATGTTATAGCACAGTTTATAGCTATGAGGAAATGTGTGGTGATCCATTGCTAATACCCGGTATTCTTACTTAATTATTATTATTTGCTTTTTGTTATTGCAATTTGTTCTCATAAACGGCTATTTGTTTTGTATTTGTTGTTTATTTTTTTGGAGGTGTTGCCCATAAGGGTGGAGTAATTGAAAGCTTAATAAATTAACCAAATTTATATGCTAAGCTGGCAATTACTGCGGTTTTTACGCTGGCTTAGAAAAAAAATCAATGAAATCAAAACGGAAATCAAATTAAAGCTTTATGAAGACCATATAAGCAAATTAGTTTGGGTTATCCGTGGATCAGCTATACATTAATTGAAGAAACGATCACAGATTAAAATTTGGTTATGATATCGCAGGAACCAGAGTCATTTTTTTTTAATAGAAAATTTAAGGGGGTATTCTAGTCTAGAAATTTAAAAAAATCGAAATTTTTTTTGTTATATTTTCAAAGTTTAACTATTCAAAAATTTGTGTACAAGAGGATTTTTCAAAATTCAAATTATTTTCGAAGATATAGGCATTTTTCTGACCCGGCATCCAAACTGGTTCGGCCGGAACGCGAAACTTTAAACGCGTTTTTCTCAAAACTGACTTTTTCGGAACGATGCCCACGATTTCTCAGGTTCTACTGGACCGATTTACTTGAAATTTTTATAGAGTCTTCTTTATAGGCTTGTCTATGGTTGGAACTAGCCCCATCCCAAAATTTTTATTTTTATTATTTTTAAAAAATTCGAAATATTCAGAAAAAGTGATCAAAAAAAAATTTTTTTTCAGGCAGTCGCAATTTTGTGAAAAAAAATGTTTCCCACTTTTCCGTAGTTCCGACCATTGCGACATTATTCTAGATTAATAATCTTTTTTTTTTGGTTTCAGATAACTAGGAGGGTTGAAATCATGGGCATGGTCACGTGGAAATTTTTAGAGACCCCCACTTCGTCAGCTCATAATTTTTGAAATTTTTTACTTTTTTTAGTTTTTAATTTTTTTCTCTACTCTTCTAAAATTAGCAAATAACTTATAAAAAAAAATGGATAGTAAAAATATTAATTGGCTTTTTTTACGATACTTTAAAAATTAGAATACCCCCTTAACTTTTAACTGTCTTTAGTCAGAAATACTTCTAAGAGAAAAACTTCCACACTGTATTCTGAAAATATACTGCTTTAGACTATTGAGAATATTTATAAGTTCCTTAAGGAAAAATTTATTTCACGTCCTTTCACACAATTGAATTGAAAAGTAGCGAAAGAAGACCAAACTCTACAAGTTCACCATTATTTTCGTCCTGCTATAAGGTCAAGAGGCATGAACAATGACAGCGGCAACGCCAGCTAAATAATGTTGTCGGAAGAAAAAACACTTAAAGTTTTCGATTCAGTATCCGCCAGTGGAAGCAGAAGAAGATCAGGTGGAGAAGTACCTGGCTGCACTTTCGAAGCATTTTTAATTAGTTTTGGTAGGGATCCTACTGGTATGTGAATATTACAAACGATTGTATAAACGATCACTTTAATCTTTACAGTGAGGATTGGATAGGTCTTCAGGAGCTTAAAAATATCTAAATCCACCCATTTCAACCATCAGTCCCTTCTAAACTGTTTTAATTCAAAACAAGATATACTTAAATTTGGGCTTCCGTCCAAGCTTCAGTATGTTGAATTAAGATTCTCATACTTTTTTGACTTGTACTATGTTGTCCAATAATTGTAAAGATCTACTAATTTGAAGGCCCTTTTATGACAGAATTATATGGGTAAGTAGTATATTTCGAGATTCCGAGATTTGAAATGAAAGTAAAACTTTAATATTGGTCAGAAATTGGAATCGTACACAGATCTTGGAGAGTTATTCATATCATAATATTCACTGAACTACTCTGTTACTATCCGAGAGCATTACACAGATCTGGAGTTTTTCAGTTAATTGAGACCAAATACGAATCCAAAATTGGGTATGCCATAATACGAGGTATGACAATTAAGTAATGAGACTGATTCCATAAAAACCGTACATTTGAAAATTATTCTACAACTCTGCCATCCCCTTCAAAGTAGTCCCCTTGGGCAGCTATACAGCGATTCCAGCACGTTTTCCATGCTTCGCAACATTTCTGGAACTCTTCGACTGAGATGTCCGCGAGTACCCGACCCAAAATAGGTTCCTTTGACCACCGATTTTGTTTTAGTTAAAATATTTCTTTACCAACTACCCAAATGTGTTAACAAATTTAATACACAGCTCCAAAAAAAAGTTAGTTTGGTCGAAATTTATTGCTTTGAAGTGAAAGATATTTTTGCTTTCACATGCCACGAACTTTCTTCTTTTCAAGAAAATCTTATTTTTCACTTTGTTTTGGGGCAGTCATTAATATCATAAAAATTCCACCCATTAATTTGCTTTACGAGTCCAAAGTGGAAAATCATGGGAATCAATTAATTTTTGCAATCAAATTTTTAAACCGCAAAAAACGAAAATACGTAACTGTATTTGTACAGTTAGCATATGAATACGATTGTGGGAAGGCATTTACATATGAACATATAACGAATGTTCATATGTATGAAAGCCAGTATGTCAGTATGTATGCTTATAAGTGCTATGCATCTATTGCGGCGAAACTCACCTCGTCGGTCGCATCACCAGCGTGTAACCGAAGTAGGAACTGCGTGTTTGTGGCTGGAAGAATTTCAAGTGTTGCGGCGCTGGAACTGCAATATTCGGTTGCTTTGCGAAGTTGAAGCCATCGGCGGGCCAAATCAAGGCGAATATGCTGCAGAGCAGAGCGATGTAGGTGAACGGCTGCTGGCTGGGCACTCTGCGGTGCTTGTTGCTTATGTTGTGCTGCTGTTGCGTTGACATTTTGACACGTTCCGATTGATTTTGCATTTTGCATAAATTTAATTTTATTCACTGCTTTTTCTATTCACTTTTTTGTGTGTGTGTTTGTTTTTGGACCCACATAGACCACTAATTTATCACAATTGCAAAATTTGCTCGATTGAATTTGGCGTTGGTGTTTCTGTTTATGTTTGTCTTGCTGTATTGTGTGTCTAGGTGCAATTGGTGGAGCTGAGGTAAATTTGTTAAAGTAAAAGTAATGTTTTGTTGGCGAAGGCTATATGTTGTGGAAAAAAATGTGTTTAGCTTGGTAATTTTTCATCAAATATTAAATAAACACTTCTTAATAAAAAAATATTAATAATTATATTAATCTGTGGCACATATAATATTTTTATACTTTTTTGAGTCGAAGTTTTTTTGGAAATATTTGCTTCGAGCATATTACTTGAATTGGCGAAGGCGAAATTTGTGTTTTATTATTTTATCAACGATTGGTTCTTTTTTTCATTAAGAAATGTCATCACAAATGGATCACTAATAATTTTGTAGGATTCATCATCCACTGAACTATTATAACAAATAATATTATTATTGACCTTATTGTCATTATTATTACTGCTATTATTATTATTCAGGAGCTTAAAATTAAATAACATTTTTTTAATATAAGAAAAAACGCTATTTCATTTCATACTTTTATTGCCTTTTCTCTTAAAAATTTACAAAATCATGGACCTCTGCTGGAAAATCGAAAAAAGATATTCCCTTCCCAAAGATATTAAGAAGAATAATTTTATCCCCGAAAATGCTTTTCAAAACACTGACAGTAAATACTACGATGCGTAATATGTATATAGTAAAACTTTGTTCTTAATTTATTTTTCAAAATCAATTACGTTCTCCTCAGAGTAATTGCCTTGGCCCCAATACATTTGTGCCAACAATTTTTCCAGTCCTCAAAACAGTTGTTAAAGTCTATGTTCGGAATAGCCTTGAATGCGGGTAGTGTTTCAGGTTTAATGGCATTAATTGATTCAAAGAGGTTTTCGCGGGGAGGCCGTTTAAGTTTGCTGATTAGCCAGAAGTCACGAGGAGTTAAATCAGTCGTCGGAAGTACCGCCACGATATTGGCTGAAAATTTGGCGAAAAACTTACGAAAAATTAACTCATAATATATCTTTGTTGACAGCATGGCCGGGCGGAGTGCACCGATAATCTGTCAAAATGATTTTCACTGATCCTTCCGCCATTCCAACGATGCCAGTAAGGTCTCTGACTCTCAATCGTAGATTCTTAAGCACCAATTCTTTATTTTTTTGACGTGTTGATCATCAGTTGACCGTTCTGGACGTGGTTTGTCGTCAACGCGTTGACCTTCTTTGAATAACTTGTACCAATCAAAAACGCTTGCTCGCTAAAAACAGTTTCACCGAAGTTGGTTTCCAACATTCTGAACGTTTCGTCTCCAGAAATTTGATTCCGTACACAAACTTTCAAGGAACTTGTTTGTTGAATAATTTTACTCCACAAAAAAAATTGCCGAATGCACTTTATGGGCTTTAGAAAGGCAAGTGTAAACTAAACACGTATGATTATTTCGATGTGACATATTGAATATGTCCCAAAAATTATGAGTTTAATGCCTTAAGGGGGTATTCTACTCTAGAATTTTGAAAAATTCGATTTTTTTTTTTCATATATTTAAAGTTTAGACTTTCAGAAATATGACCTTGGAAGGATTTTTCAAAATTCGACTTATTTTCGGAGATACAGCCGATTTTGTGAGGTGGCGTCCGTGTTCACTAGAATTGTCTCCTAAACTTTAAACGCGTTTTTCTCGAAACTACTTTTTTCCACACGGTACCGGCATTATCTCAAGTTCTATGCAACCGATTTACTTGAAATTTTGTGTGAACCTTCTTTATATAATCCTTTATCGTTCCTACCAGCATCGTGTCAAAATTTTTGTTTTTAATATTTAAAAAAAATTCAGGAATTTAAAAAAAAGCGTAAAAAATGAATTTTATTTTCAGGCAGTCGCCATTTTTCAAAATTTTTTTTTCGTGTTCCCGGACTATAACAGCATCCTTACTGATTAAGGATTTCTTTTGATTTTTTTTTTTCAGACCACCAGGAGAGTCAGGATCAATGTCTCTCCCCACCCCTCCCCCTCTAATTATTTCAATTTTTAATATTTTTTGTAAAATTTTTATTTTGTATTATTAAGATATCAATAAAAACACCATAAAAAATGAATAGTAGAAATATTTTTGGTTTTTTTTTAAATAAGATTCAAAAAACTGCCCAAAATTTGATTTCTAGTGTAGAATACCCCCTTAAAATGTGCGAAAAAAGGTTAAAGAAACAGGCCGACCACTAAAAATGACTGTGGAAGTCAATTAAAATATTGCAAGATTGTCGATGCGCGATCCATTTAAGATCGCCGCAGCCATTCAACTAGAATTAGATGCACAAATTTCTCCAAGAACGGTAAGAAAACGACTTGTCAGAAAAATCTCTTCGGCACATTGTCCCGAAAAGAAATGTGCGTCCGCTACATGACTAAATCCTCCGTGGCGGGAATATAATGATTTGGGGCTGTTTCTCATAGTGTGGTGTCGGACCTGTTTTTTGGATATAACATGGACCGCCATATATACTTTAAAATTTTAGATAAAGGCCTATTCCCAAATGCTGAATCGAAGTCACCTTCACTTTGGCAACTCCAATAAGAGAGCGACGCGAAGCATATTTCGGGTCTTGCAGAAAAGGGGGTTTCAGATCATGGTGTTGATGATATGGCTTGGCCAGCACAATTACCAGATCAAAATCCAATCGAAAACTTATGGAAAATCGTTAAGGAAAATAAAAACAAACTGATATTTTTTTAAAATAAAAAATAAGTACTATAAATTATTCTATTTTATTGTCTGTAAAGCAGCCGTGAAGAGTATTATAGCTTCAGTGAACCGAAGTTAAATTTTTCTCTTGTTTTAATTTTTTTATACATTTTAATTTTATTATATTAAATTTTAAAATTATTATAATTTTTTTTAATTTTTTCAAATTTATATATTTTTAGCCACATGAATTCTTAAAGCAATTAACATTTTTGGTACATTTTTATTATTATATTATACCTACATATGTATATCATATATAATGTATATACACAAATATTTTTTAAACCTTCCAGCGCTTAGCAAAATACTTTTGATTTCTTTTTAAGAAACCGCGCGCTTTTATTTCTCAAGATTTTTTTTTTTTTTTTTTTTTTTTTTTTTGTTTTGCAAACTCAAAAGTATGTTTGTATGTATTCACATATTAATTAATTTTTTGTATGAATTCTTAATTAGCATTTATGCTGTCTTCCTTTAAATGTATAATGATTTCCCCTTGCAATCGTCATTAATCACAATTTGTGCGCGGAACTTGTTTATCAGCTTCTCTTTGCCATTTCGGACGAACAGTAAAGTGAGCTCAACCACCAAAAGTGACTTGTGACTTTCTTGGACACATTCATATGTATCTACATATGTATGTATACACCACATTTATATATTCACACAAACTTACATACACTTATAAGTATGTGTGTTTGTGCGTAGCAATTTTCTCGCTATGCAACGCAACACCGTTGTTTTTGCTCGTTTTTTTCGAACTCCAATTCAAGAAATATTAAATGAAGCAACTGATAAGCACTACAACAACAACAACACCATACACTCAACACTTGGAACACTTCATTTCACTAATTCAATTAAATCGCGTTGCGACAGCAGCAGTTGCAACGCCACTCCACCGAAGCGTCACGAATAGATCACAATTGGACGCGCAATGAAATCAAACTGACGCACGGACCGGCCGCCGGTCCACAGTCGGTACGCTGAAATGGCGATTATGCGTGCGTGCGTACCTATGTGTATTTGTGCGTGCTTATGCGTGTGTGTGTATTTTTTTTTTAGTTGTTTTTTGTTGTTATTGTTAATTTGCGTTGCGTATCAGCGCGCTAGCTGGCAACGTCGCCTATCACTTGCAAAAATATCTCTAGCTCACGAACTGATCGCGGCTGCTCGCCGGCAACGCTTCTCTGCTGGCTGATCACGGAGCAGAAGCCGCAAAACAAAAAAAAAAACGACAAAACCAAAAAGTGCCACAAATAAACGACAATTGCGGCGACGGATGTGACGATTTTCTCCACTATTTTTCCACAACAAATTTTTGTTGTTTTTTTTTTTATTGTATTTTTTTTTTGTTGTTGTTGTTTTATTTTTTTCTTCTTCTATATTTTCACGCTTTTAATCTGCTCTGCTGCTGTTCTGTTGTGTTTATCGTTGTTTTTGTTGTTATGGTTGTTGTTGTTGTGTTTGTTGTGATAGCACTTGTAAGTAATATGTCCATTTATTTGTGTTGTTGCCGTGGTAATTGCAGTCGTTGAACAGTAGTGCCTTATATACAGATCTATTTTATATGTATATGTATTTATATATATATGTATGTACATATATATGTACATACATCCCTTGTCTTTATATACACATACATATGTACAATGTAAGTTCTTGTTGCTTGCATACGGGTCCAACGCTTGATCACACTACCGGATAAGTGGCTTCTGTCGCTCGTTGCACGTCTCTCGAAGCGACCGCAAGACAACACGCTGACGTCTGTCTACAGGCTCCACTACTTCTTAGTCATAAAGACTGATTAAGGAGCCCTTATTATTTATTATATATAAAAATAGCAATAATATCAGCATATGCAGTTGTTGTTGTTGCAATTTCAATCACTTATTATATATAGTTGTGGTTGTTGCATTTAAAAAAAGAATTCTATCACTTCAACTTAGTAATATCTAACTACATAATCATATACATTTTGTTGTTTTTGCAATTTCAAACACTTTTATGAAGTCGTTGTTGTTGTTACATTTGAAAAAAAGTATATCACATAATTGCAATTTGAGATATTTTCTATAATAAATCACCCATAAACACACTCCAACACCCTCACACTAACTCCACTTGAATCACTTTAATGCTACACACCTCTACCGCCCACTTCGGCGCATGCACTTCACTTCACCGCACCAAAAACTCCACTTCCACTTCGACGGCAACCACTACTCGTCTCGGTTTCATACAAGTTTTCGCGTTTTCGAACTACACTGACTTTTCGACAACTGTTTTGTGTATCTTTGCTTTGCAACCGTCTTCGCCAACAATCCAATTGAAAATGACCAGGCTTCATTGGCCCTAAGCTTGGCTCAGCGTCGCTTGACTATAGTCTGCTGCCTGCAGTCGTGCGCCGAGCTCTCCGCACCGGCCGGCTGGCTGTTCCATTCCACTGTGTTCGCTGCTGTTGTTGTTGGGCACCGGCGCCAACTCTAGTTGTCTTTGCGTTTGTGGCTTGTTGTCTCTCAGTTGCACTGCAAGTAATTGTGATTGCTCTCAGCAAATTGTATCCACGAGATATGCGTGCACCACAGACGAAAATAATATCACACATTCAACATAGAAATATGCGCGTGCATTGAGGGGGAAAACAAGAGCGAAAAGAAAAGAATAAAAAATATAAAAAATAGAACACAAATTGAACTGCTCAAACGAGAGTGTTGCCGGGAGTGCACCAAGAGGGTGGTTGGCTGTCCCATATGTGAACACGTGCGTGGCTGGGTGAGGGTGGTGAGCGCATGCATGCTTTTGATAGTTGCACTCTTGAGCAAGACTCTAACAATTACATTTCAAGAAAGTTTGGTTTCTAATTTCCACACAAAATTATTTTTATAATCCGTTATGTTCGCATATTTTCTATATACGGGGTTGTGTTGTATCCAGCCTTAAATGTCAAAATGTTCCACATGGTTGCTTTTACTATTTGTAACCACGAAAACCGTTTATATGTTTGGAGTGATGCCTAAAAATCGTCACAGTTTCGAAGATGATTTGCTAGTTCTTTTATGCTGATTATCATCAAGTTCTTCGCTCTTGAAAAGTTCCTGGAAGATCCGACGTTTTCGAACGTAGAGCAACCTGAAGAGATTCAAGAGCGGCCGTTTCATCCAGAAAAAACAACGGTTTGGAGTGGTTTGTGGGGCGGTGGAATCATCGGTCCATATTTCTTTTAAAATGATGATGTCAATGGCGACCGTGCCATGATAACCGCCTATTTAATGAATGAAATTGAAACTCGTGATCTTGGCTCGTCTGAGCTCCTCGAGTTGCTCAGACTCATTTTCTACCTCTCAGGCTTAAGCTGTGGTCAATTATACCGGTCGCTTTGAATGTTTGGCAATATTTTCTGAAAACGACTTTTCGATTGCTTCTAAAATAACCATATTAAAAACTGATCTGCAGAGCATTTGTTAGTTTTTGTTCGTCGAAATAAAGCTGCACAATCACACACACCGCGCCGTTAGTCCTGTTTTCTTCAGACCGGATAAGGAAGTGAAAGTTGTGCACGAGGACAAGACGACATATCTCCTATCATCAAACAAACAGTGGTCGCCCCCGCGACTGGACTCCCACGCCACTGTAGATCGTCATAACTTCGAAGCTGTAGATAATTTCGTCTATCTTGGAACCAGCATTAACAGTTCAAATGCCAGACTCGATATCCAAGAGCAGGATATTTCTTGCCAACAGTTGCTATTTCTGACTGAGTAGGCAATTGAGAAGTAAAGTCCTCTCTCGACGAACAAAAAGCAAACTCTACAAGTCCCTCATCATTCCCGTCCTGCTGTATGGTGCGGAAGTGACATCATCTGATAAGTCGGCCTAGAAAATATTCGAAAGAAAATTTTGCGGACGATTTATGGTCCTTGGCGCATTGACAATGGTAACGACCGCAGTTGATGACATCTCGATGAGCTTATACGGCGACATTGACATAGTTTAGCGAATCAAGAGACAGCAGCTGCGCTGGCTAGGTCATGTTGTCCGGATGGAAAAGACCATTCCAGATTTGAAGGTTTCCGATTAGGTACCCGCCAGTGAAAGCAGAGGAAGAGGAAGACATCCACTCTGTTGGAGAGATCAGGTGGAGAAGGACCTGGATGCACCAAATAACGAAAAGAAGAAACGACTGTCTGACTGATGGTTGCCACGACAGTTGAATCTGCTTAATCGGAACGGCTCTGTTTTGTCTGGTCAAGAACTTGGCAGCATTTCTTAAAAATGCTTTCTTTCGGAAAACAACGTGAAATTTAGAAATGATATAACGGGAACAAAAATATTGGAATATTTAAAAATGCGTTGTTCAAAACGATCGAAACTGGTCCATAACGCCCGGGCTTAAATTAAAAACTGTGTAGATGTAGATAAAGATTATTGTTGTAACGGTCAGCTAGTCTCCTTTAGGGTGTTAGGATAAGGATAAGCTGTTTCGACGGCGTCGGACCATAGGCTGAGCGGTGTCAGATGTGTAGAGCTGTTTAACATGCTACAGTATCCAGAACGAAACTGCTAAGGGTCCCTGACGATTTTCGCGACAACTCGAACTCTTCGTCTGGAATGGGGCGTATGTCGTTTCTAAGTACGCCATTCACTGAGAGGGAGTCGCTGAATGTGTTAATGGCTCCACTGTGACTTGCGGTCAGGGCATGTCCGAAGTCTATTCGGCGTATTGTTTTATGTCGTCGGCATGCTTGACCTGTTTGGTGTTTTTGTTCGAATGAAAAGCAGTGTAGTTTTTTAGTATTGGATTTCTGACCGATAATAAGCGTTCATAATCTACTAATACCCGAAACAAACCTCATATAATGTCTTTTCTCAACATAGATACCGCTGTTTCTTTTGTAGATATTTTGTATGCTACATTTTTGCTCGTTAATGTCTCTATCCCATTTTATGGCGTGACGCACTGCTAGCTTAAGTGAAATATTTGAGACAATTCTGTTTTGTCTGAAGTTCAAGTGCTATCAAGAAGGTCATTTCAAAATATGTTGCTGTGTGAAGTACAGAAACTTTGCAATCCAACTCTGACGCAAAGATTCTACAGAGAAACCTACAATTAAAAGCTTTAAATAACATTTAACTGATTCAGAACTATTAATCGCAAAGAACACAATGAATCATTAACCGCAAAATTAACTGAATGCAACTTTATTCTCTGCATTACTTGGCAAAATATAGCGGTCTTTCAATAAAAGTGAATTTCAACTGATTTTGTAAAAGTAGAAGCCTTAGATCTTATGCACAAGTCTTCAATTGGAGAGAAAGTCTAAAGTTTTTGACAAATAAGCCATATAATTGTATCTATTAGAATATTTGCTGTGGATCCCTCAAAAAAATTCTCTTTCAGAAACCGTTGCTAAGTGTTGGACCCATTGAATGGTCAGAAATTAAAATAATCAATGAGGATTTTAGAGCAACTCTTAACAAACAAAAATTATAAACTGACCAACTCTAACAAAAAGCGCTTTTGTGGCTTTCCAATAAATTAACGCCGTTTATCTGTACCAAAGTACTGAATCACCATTAAACTGAACTGATAAAGCTTTTCGTGGTGACTTAGTAGTACTCATATCGCCTGGAATATGATGATTAACACTTCGTTATTTACTTTGAATAGATTATGCTACTATGAGTTCACTGAACTAACATCAGAATGCTTTTGTTTATAGTGTTGGTCATAGTGTATACAAATGTCAACTATTTGATCCCACCTAGGTACCAGAAAAAGATTTTTATTGCCAACTTTTTCATTTCTATACTCAATAGAATTTTATTTTACATACAAAAAATTAAAGGTAATAAATTAAAATTAACATTTTTATTTTCAAACACTTGCTAGATTTCATAGAATATTTTGTCAGGAGTCTTTAGCCTTCTATCATAAATTATTAATATTCTGACACTCACCTTGGACATCAGAAATCGCGCGCTCGACCTCTACCCGAACATGTTCGATTGGGTTGAGGTCTAGCGTTAGAGGGAGAAAGTCGAGTACTTCAAAACTGTAGCTTTAGCTACACGAGAAGTGTGTTTCGGATCATTATCTTGCTGGAAGATGACGTCCGATACATTCTTGCCCCACACTTCTAGACTCTTGCACAAATATTGTTGAAGAATATCGACAAATTGGTTGTCATCCAATGTCCATAAAATAAAGAATTGGTGCTAGAGAATCGACGATTAACAGCCAGAGATCTTACTGGCATTGTTGGAATAGCGGAAGGATCACTGAAAAGGTGGTGGACTCTGAATTCCTTCCAATTGGTCAAGCTGTCAACAAGGAATAATAATTGAGTATTATGCGTTGTTTGTGCGAAGTTATTCGTAAAAAGTGCCCAAAATTATGGACCAACAACTATGGGTATTTGCAACACGATTATGCATCGTCGCATACTGCATGGTTCTTCGTGAGCCACATTTTCAACCAATATCGTGGCGAAACCGCCGCATTTGCCTGGTTTAAGTTTGTACGACTTCTGGCTATTCAGCAAACTAAAATTGCCGCTCCGGGGTCCGTTTTAAGTCAACTCAAAACATTAAGGGGGTATTCTACTCTAGAAATCCAATTTTGGGTAGTTTTTTGAATTTTATTAAAAAAAAAACCAAAAACATTTTTACTAACCATTTTTATGGTGTTTTTATTGATATCTTAAGAATACAGAAAAACAATTTTACAAAAAATATTAAAAATTGAAATAACTAGAGGGGGGGGAGGTGTGGGGAGAGACAGGTGTAAAAAAAATGGCGCATCCTGGTGACATTGATCCTGACTCTCCTGGTGGTCTGAAAAAAAAAAAAAAAGAAATTCTTAATCAGTAAGGATGCTGTTATAGTCCCTACCTCAGGGAATACGAAAAAATTTGTTTTTGAAAAATGGCGACTGGTGAAAATAAAAATCATTTATTATGCTTTTTTTGAAATTCCTGAATTTTTTTAAAATATTAAAAACAAAAATTTTGACACGATGCTGGTAGGAACGATAAAGGATTATATAAAGAAGGTTCACACAAAATTTCAAGTAAATCGGTTTTATAGAACTTGAGATAATGCCGGTACCGTGTGGAAGAAAGTAGTTTCGAGAAAAACGCGTTTAAAGTTTAGGAGACAATTCTAGTGAACACGGACGCCACCTCACAAAATCGGCTGTATCTCCGAAAATAAGTCGAATTTTGAAAAATCCTTCCAAGGTCATATTTCTGAAAGTCTAAACTTTAAATATATGAAAAAAATCGAATTTTTCAAAATTGTAGAGTAGAATACCCCCTTAAACGAAAATCGCTACGCGCATAAAAGGCTACTCCAAAAATTGACTTTAACAACAAGTTTTGAGGATTGTGACCAAAGTTGGCACAAGTGTATTGAGGGAGATGACATATATTTTGAAGAGCAAATTAAGAATTTTAAAATTATGAACAAAGTCTTACTATTTATATAGATGAGATATGAAATAGGTGGAGACTACTGGTAGGTAGGGTACTTTTGAAACTTTATTCATACATATATATTTTTTTTTATTTCCCAATATTTGGATTTATATTAAATTTACGTTCCCATGCTGATAATATAAATATAATATTTTCAAAAAATATCTCATGCCGCTTATCGACACAATTAAATGAAACAAATTGCTTGCCATCAATGGAGACTTTTTGGTTGTTATCAGTCGCGGAGCTCTCAAAAACGAATTATTTTGAATATTTGGCCATATACCATTATATATGTATGTACATAAGTACTCACAGATGGAAATGTTTTGTACATTCGAAATATTTTTGTTTTTTTAATTTTAAAGCTGCTTTTAGTTGTTGTTGCAATGAACAAGCGCAAATAAATTACTTTTGTAGCTGAAATGGAAATTGCTGACAGCAGCTTGTTAACGGCGCCTGCAGATTGATAGTCGCTACTAAATTTAAAAATTATTTGCATACACTAACGTACATATACAAACTTATATATGTATATTTATTATGCAAACATGTAAATATATCTAAATGCAGTTACGGGAGTAAAAAGTACATAACAGACCAGCGCTTCAGCTGCAGGTGCCGTCATTGAATTGCAAAATATGGCACGCCACTGAGTCGCGATAAGTTGCTCAACAAAGGCTCTGATTATTACATGTACTCAGATAAAAATACAATAAAAATTATAAAATATATTTCATATTACTAATTATGAAATTCATGCACCTATAAAAGTAACACTTCATCTATTAGTCACTTATAATATAGGGTTCTCCAATAAGGTTTAAGGTTAGGTGTTTTCCATTAGAGCTATATTTAGGCGAGGCGTCAGTGGCTCACGTTTTACCTTGGTCGAAATAAGTATAATCTATGTACAAACTTACATACTATAACGAGTTTAGTCAAGGTCAAATTTTAGCTACACATTTCTTTCCATTATATTCTCTTTGAGTTTGTCAGTTTGACTAGTAAAACTTGTAACCATATAAGCTGGAGTGCCTTTCTCCAGTCTTCCAGCTTAATTTTATGCAAAATCACCATCTTCAAGGAAAGCATTAGCTTTTCTCAAAGAAACCAATGCATAATGCTTTTCATTAGAGCCTACTTAGAGCCCAAGAAATTATTGAAAAGCTAACTTCGCTCTTGATAATTGAAAAGAAATCAAATAAAACTTGAATCCAGTTGCACAAAGGCTTTTAAGCATTTGGGAGAACAAGAAATTCTTAAGAAGACTTAGATTTCAGTCCCGAACAACTTATACAAAGAAATAGGAATAACATAAGAAAAGCGCCAAACGAAAGAGTCTAAATAAGAAATAAAATCTCCACAGACTTATGGATGGAATATATTCTCACAATACATTGGGCATCAGATGGTAAGTCTACGAACTCTTTAATAAAAAGTTGCATATACCATTTTCAGAACAACACTACATATTTATACTACATGAAAGTGGAGACCACACCTGATATGACAAATTACCCGACATTTAATGAACTAAGCTTTTAATCATTTGGGACACAATGGTCTTCGCGAGTTGGAAAGTTTGCTAAATGTGTTCAATTTTGAGAAGATGAAGGACAAAAACGTCAATCCAAACACGGTTCATCGGATATACTATCGGGTTTTTTGAAATCGAAGATAGCCAGAAAAGTTGTATTATTTTTTCGGACCAAGTAAGCGAACAAGAAAGTAAGTTGGAATCCATTTGATTCAAAAAAAAAGGCTAATTACAGGTAACATATATTGTGACAAAAAAGTATCCGGAAATCGCAAATAAAATGCAAAATATTTAATTATTCATCAATATTTGTTTCGTCTCCTTCAAAGTAGTTTCCACCAGATTTAATACAACTATGCCGACGATTTTTCTAGTCCCCGAAATACATACTTTTCATAAGCACTTTTTGGGTGGCTTTCAGCTCCTTCAGCAAATTTTGTTTAACCATTCGATCGACCGACCAAATTATTTTTACCTTATTAGAGAAACCATTCGATCGACTGAAAACGGCTTCCACTGAGCGGCAATTTCAGTTTGAAGCACAAGAAAAAATTACACGGAGCCAAATCCAGTGAATACGATGGTTGATTGATGCTATTTATAGCGCTTTTGGGTTTAAATGACGAATGTGCTTACGCAAAGGCCTCAATACGACCAACTAGAACTCCTTATTGGCCGTTTGCTTCTCGAACAAATTCAAGGTGTACCAAACCATAAATATCGTAAAAAACTGTGAGTACCAAGTTTTTTGGTTTTGGCTCATTCTCATCGCCAATTTGAATGCTCTCCATAAATGTGGGATCGGAATTCGCATGATCAAGCTTGTCCACAGATACCTGTTTACGTTACTCTTTTTGAAAAAAATTCAGCTTTATCAGGACGAGTCGAGTAAGAAGGCATTTCATATGCAAAATATATACCAAAATCTTTCGAACGCGAAATCTTCTTTTCGCTAAAGATGTCGAGCTCTTTTGCCATATCTCTAACACTTCCTTGATGATTTTCAAGGCCGTAAGCCTTTTCTAATATTCGCAATGATTCCGCACATGAAATTTAGTTAGAAATACAAACTTAGAGACAAATTCATTGTTCGAGATTTTTATCAATATTTCGCCAATTACAATTTTTGAAAGAGCAATATTAAATTATTACACAAAACTTTCTTGCAGAAACTGCACTGTTGGAAGCGAGCGATTCCGTGAGAATGTTTTGAGAACTCTTCTGTTCCTGTTACATATTTGAAAATGATACTAAAGTATAGGCATTTTTGACACCTTCTCACATCTTCATTACTCTCAATATAAAATATATAATTAATAAAATGCCAGCGAAGATCTACTCATTAGTCGTCTTCTCAGCTCAGTATGTTACTGATCTCAGCTTTCTTGTTCAAAAATTTCCAAAGCAAGAAATAAAAAAGTTATCCAATCGGCTCCATTGTAGGAGAGTATATTGAGAGCTCATCTAAATGTTTATATATAATGGTTAATACCTGACTAGTCTCTCTATTTGATAATCCTGATTTACACACGTCATTCGTTCGATTCACAACTCGACAAGGTCTGTATTTATTAGGTCGTCAAAAAAGGCTTGCGGTATTTTTAATGAATTTTCAATTGTTCATAAAATTGTTTGCAATAATGCGATTCAAGTGAAATATGCCCCGTTTTGTTCGATGAAGCGTTCCCAACGAGATGCCAGTTTCATAATTCCTCTCTCATAGAAGCTCGCTCCCCTATTGGCAAAAAACTCGGAGAGCCAATTTTCACAGGACTCTCTTGTGGCCAACTTCAGACTACCAAGCGCGTTCGCCATGGACAGAAAGAGGTGGTAATCACTTGGTGCGAGATCCGGACTATACGGTGGATGCAAAAGAACCTCCCATCCGAGCTCCCGGAGCTTCTGGCGCGTCACTAAAGATGTGTGTCGCCTGGCGTTGTCCTGATGGAAGACAATTCGGCCTCTGTTGATCAAAGATGGCCTCTTCTGCATGAGTGCTGCCTTCAAGCGGTCCAGGTGTTGGCAGTGCAGGTCCGAATTGAGCGTTTGGCCATAGGGGAGCAGCTCATAGTGGAATATTCTCTGCCAATTCCACCAAACACACAGAAGAACCTTCCTGGCCGTCAATCCAGGCTTGGCCACCGTCTGGGCCGCTTTACCGCTTTTCGACCACGACCGTTTGCGCCTTATGTTATCGTAAGTGACCCACTTTTCATCGCCAGTCACCATACGCTTCAAAAACGGGTCGATTTTGTTGCGATTCAGAAGCTTTTCGCATGCGTCGATACGGTCAAAGATGTTTTTATGCGTCAATTCGTGTGGCACCCTTACATCGAGCTTCTTAGTGACTCCAAGCTTCTTCAAATGGTTTATAACGGTTTGATGACTACTATGCCGGTCTCCTTCGACCAATTCAACGATTTTATTGCAATTTTCGACGACAGGCCCTCCGGAGCGTGGCGCATCTTCGACCTCTACACCAGAATGAAAACGTTGAAACCATCGTTGTGCGGTGGAAATGGAAACTGTATCGGGTCCATAAACTGCGCAAAATTTATTGGCGGCTTGAGACGCATTTTTGCCTTTATCGTAGTAGTACTGTAAAATATATCGTATTTTCTCTTTATTTTGCTCCATGTTTGCGACGCTATAACTCACGAACGACTTAAAAGAAACGACAATCAATCAAACACGAGTTAGCGCGTGAAATGAGCTTTCCAAAAAGGTATAGCATGACCCGATGCGACGAATAAAACTAGAACTACGCGCTTTCAGCGCCAACTAGCGAATATACCGCAAGACTTTTTGCTCATTTGTCGGAAGGGGCGATATCGGACCATTATAGCATATTTCTGCCATACAAACTGATCGATTGAAACTAAGGCTTTGAATGGAAAACTGTTTTATAAGTTACCAGTTTTTCTTATTTTTCATTCTTCTATAATTAGTCCATCATGGGACGGCATGATGATCCCTAAATGGAGTAATATATGGTATGCGCTCCGTTGGAATGGCAAATGCGTTTTTTCTCGTTTAATTGCGATTTCCATGCAACTTCAACCGCAACAGCAACGAAACTCCAATGAAACTCCCGCTTCAACAACAATAAGCAAAACAACAACAACAATAACAACAAACCACCACCACAAGTTCGTGAACTGCACGCGACTACCGTTCAAAGTCACTGCGTTCGTGCCATTGCGCTCGAAAAAATTACACCACCAACAACAAAAACAACAACAACAACAATTGCACACAAGTCGCTATAGGTCGCCCCAATTTGCCGGCAAAACTCTGACAGTGAGCTATGCAGTGCGTGGACTTACTGAAACGTGCTGAGCGCCACAAAGTGAATATGTGTATTTATGTGTTTGTGTGTGCGTGTGCGTTACTACCGAATGCAATTGACGGCAGCGACAGCGATTAGCTTTCGGAATAGTTGTTGCTATGCGCAAATGGTGCATTTAATGTGGCATGTTGCATGCTACAAAGCGTGTCATATGAAATGTTATGCGTACGCAGCCAGTGATACAATATAAATATGTATATATACATCTGTTATTTACATGCACATATACACTTACACATGCATATACATATGTATATACACAATTTGAAACGTACTTTTGTCTGCATGTGTGTATGCATGTCATTTATAGAGGAGCCAGCCGGCCTACTTGGTGCTTCCCTCACAACTTCTATTTACACATACATTCATATGGATGTGTGTAAATATTCTAATTATACTTGTGTCAAGTGCATTTGGTGGCTTCTATGCAAGCTCCTCGCTTCTGGCGTCGCTTATGCACGCTGATTAAGTTGATTTTGATGTGTTATTAAGTCACACTTGACATGGCACATGGCCTTTGGGGTGACAAATCACACACACACATACACATACATGCAAACATGCAATGGAATGCCTATAGAAATATACAAACAAATATACATAATTTTTCTAAGCTATATGGCAGCTCGTCAAACAATGAAGCCGGCAACAGAAAGCGTTTTATTAGCAGACATTGTGGAAGCCACTTGTAGATTTGACACTCGTAAATATTAAATAACCAGATATGCTTTGTGATATTAACTCAATTATCCGGCGTATGATATTTACGCAGTCAATTATGCACTCAGGAAGACACATTTGCTTGAGGAAGTCGCTGACACTTCAAAACCAAACGCAATGCGGCGAAACTTCAAACTAGAAGAGAGCACGAGAGATAAATGGGTGACCTAAAAACGGTAATCTCACTCGATAACCAAAATGTTGAGGCAGAGAGCTCTTCCAGAGTTGAGAGGAGATAACTCATTTAGCTTGCATAGCATAAAGGAACCCATATTTCTCATGCTTTTGGTCAATATCCACTTATACAAAGCAAAGCTCATAACTTTCTAATACGAATCAAAAAACTCAATTCGCATTATCCACAACACAATTCGCCGAAAATTCGTGGCCATACTGTTCAATCCGGAATTACAATAAAAATAAGATTCTTACGAATCGTTATTAGCAGATTCAATTTTCCGATATTGCGTTTTGAAGGATGAGGTTCCTTTGAGGAAGATATTAAACAAAAGTTGTGTTAGCGGTACTACAAATAAACAATCCTTTAACACACACACAAAAATCGTTTTTTTTTTTTTATTCAACATAGTTCTCTTCAAGAGTGACACACTGATTATAGTAACCCTCCAACTTTTCGATATTACTTTTGTAGTACGATTTGTAATTTGCTTCAAAATGGGCTTCAGCTTCGGCGATCACATCTTCATTCGACGAAAATTTCTTCCCAGCGAGCATTCTTTTGAGATCTGAGAACAGGGAATAGTCACTGAGGGACTCAGTTCGGAAAATACGGTGGATGTGCAAGCAATTTGAAGTCCAATTCATAGATTTTTGTCATAGTTTTTTTTGATTCGGGACACGGTGCATTGTCTTGTTGAAACAGCAGTTCCCTTTTCTTTACATACGGCAGTTGCATTTTCCATGCTTTGGAGCGGGTTCAATGCGTGTCGTGCACTCTGATGATTGTCGATAGGAATTCGAAGTGAAATGATGGAGCCATGTTTCATACATTGTCACATAGCGACGCAAAACCTCGGGTTTATTACGCTTGAACATCAGGATTCGGAGCAGTGTTCCGAATCATCAACACTTTGCACAGAGCTTTCTCATACCCAAATATTTTCGAATGATATGATGTACTCGTTCAGTTGATATCTTTAAAGTATCCTACCCTGAATAGCTTCATTTTTTGATCATCCAAAAAACTTTGTTGATGTTTTCGTTGATAACAGCATCTTTTGGGTGTACACTAACCATCTTCGGTGCTCAATTCCCATGTCTAAACTTAGCATACCAATCCTTGATGGTTGATTTTCCTGGGGAAACTCGTCATCAAGCCAAGTGTTTCTTCAACTGTATTTTTTCACTTCAAAAACCAAAATTTTATCAACCCGCGAAACTTTTTTTCATCCATTTTTCACTCAAAATGATATTGTATAATTTAAAAGCTAATAATCTGACAGCTGTCAAAGTTTTTTTCTGTGGACAACCGTACCTTCGTTAACTTTAACTGGGTCGGCTTTACAGAATTTACTGAAAACAGCTTCTTTACCCATTCCTACGGACGAATTCATTGGCGAACGTCGATTCTGCATGGAGATCGCAGCAGCTACCGCTCGCTTCATCCCGGCTGGAAGAATTGCGGAACTCCACCAAGCGATGTGTTACCCGACGGCTGCGCAAAATGCCAAAAGACTGCGTGCCACATCACCGATGAGGAGCTTTAAAATGTCATCAACAAAGCAAAATCGTCTAAATTCATTGGCCCTGATGGAATCATATCTAGGTCCTCAACCTGTCGCTGACCACTCTTAAAATACCCAATGTGTGGAAACTCGGAAGAGTGGTCCCACTACTAAATCCTGGAAAACCCGTCAACAAAGGGGAGTCCTATCGTCCGATAACTTTCCTCTCCCCAGTAGTGAAGACACTTGAGGCCTTGCTACTCCCGACCGTCGCTCACCACGTGATCCTTGCCAAACACCAGAAAGGATTCCGAAAAGTGCACAGTACCGTAGCACGATATTGAGGTCGGGCAATGAAATCGATGGCATGTGTTTAAAGGTAACAGCATGGAACCTAACACTCTTCCTCACCAAATCCACGGCGACCATATTTACGGACTGTGCGAAGGAGTATAGACTTGAACTTAATATTGCAGTCGATGGCGTCAAAATTCCGACTGTCAATAACCCTAAGATATTAGGTGTAATTTTTGATAGTCTATGCTGCTTCACTCCTCATACGACCGCGATTATCGCCAAGGTTCAGAGCCGCAACAAAATCCTCAAGTCGCTAGCCGGCAGCACATAGAGAAAAGACAAAGAAACGTTGATGGCAATATACAAGACAATCGGCCGGCCGGTCTTCAACTACGTCGCACCAATGTGAAGAAGCAACAGACCTGTCAGAACACTGCACTCCAAACTACGACAGGATGCCTTTTGATGTCTCCCATCGAACATCTACATAGTGAGACGCTTATGCTACCAGTTAAGGAGCATAATGAATTCCTCTCCAAGCAGTTCCTGCTTGGATGTTTTCGCAGATAGTACACCTGCATCTACATCAACATCTACATCAAGAGGCCTTTTCTCAATTACGTCGACGACATCGAACAATACGCCGACCGGACTTCGGACGCAACTAACTTCCGACAGGTACTGACCGCCACTCACAGTGGAGCTATGAACACCTTCACCGATTCCCTTCTAGTGAATGGCATTCTTGGAGTCAAATCACCAACCATTACAGACGAAGAGCTCTAGTTGCCGCGAGAAACGAGAGTGATCCTTGCGCAGCTTCGTTCGTATCGTAGCAGGTTAAACTCCAACTTGTCCAGAATAGACTCCGACATATCCAATATATATCCTGCGTGCAATGAGTCTCCGCATGACACTGGCCACCTCTTTGCATGCGCCGCCAACCCCCCTCATCTGACACACTTTTCGTATGAATTTAATTCTAGCAGCGCCATTTATTTTTCAGGCTGAGGACTTTTCAATTAACCTGTTATGTCGCAACGTACATTGTACAATCAGTTAATGGGTTAGCTTGAGTTAAATTTTCTGTGACCTCATGGCTCTCACTTACCTTACTTTATATCTTATGCCTCTTAAATGTTCGCGATCTCTAGTATAGACGTTACAGACTTTCCGAAATACCTACAGTGACTCCAAATTTGTTCTTCAGAAAAAAACACTACATCAAATGGTCTCATATTTGATTTGATATACTTCGCAAGACTAACACAAGTGATTTTGCCTACTTAGGCAAACTTAAAATCAGATTGTTCACTTTTTATGCCAGCTATGTATATGCTATAGTAGCTCGAAATCGGTCCTTTCGACAAATGAATAGCTTCTTGGAGAGGAAAGGAATGGTGATATCGATATCTCAAACATTGAGTGGTTAACTCGGATATATACAGTCGGCCGGACACACGGACGGAAGGACAGACTGTCGGACCTGCCTAAATCGATTCAACACCTCACGCTGATCATGCGAGTATATAGGGACTCTGATGTTTCCTTTTGGGTGTTACAAACATCGTGACAAACATAATATCCCCTGTTCAGTGTATAAGCACTGTATCCCAAAGCTGAACAGAGTCATTTTACTCTAACAATTACTCAGATATGTCTTACGAGTTCAATCTAATAACGACATATCATTATGTAATGTGAGAAAAGAAGAATTAGATATTATAAATGTATGTAACTTTAAGCTGAACCGTTTTTCATAGACACTTTCTAGAAGGAAAATTTATCTTCATACAAATTTAATTGTTTCCATAGTTGAGCTTTGACGGTAAGGAAGCTGTATACGATATAAATACTAGAATATCAAATGTACGGGCGTTTTACTGTTAGAACTTAATTTCATTTTGTTCGGAAAAGTGATCTACTAGCAAGGGCTACTGTTTGCTAACTGAAGCCAATATGAGCATTACACGCTAATAATTTGGGATATTTAGTTGCATTGCGTCAATATCTATAAGTCTAATTGCTGAATGTTTCTATTTCCATTTAGAAGGTGACTTCGTCGGGACAAACTCTTGGTGAACGAATTATATCAATAAATGAAGTTGTGTATAAGTTCCTAAATCATGTGATTTGACTTCAGTTGATTACTTTTTGTGGGGATATATCAAGTCTACGATAATAAATCATCTACGGTTAATTAGTTGGAGACGCATTATTGTTTATTAAACTGGTAATACCTTATAGCGACTATTTTAGAAGTTGTCAAGACGTGGAAGAAGAATAAGAGCCTACAGAATATCTTCTATGCAACGAAGGCTTTGTAGAGGAAAATAATCGCAACTAACGATCTTTGCACAAATAAAACCTTTTGTATTGATGAACTTCATCAGAAGCACAAGGTGGTTCAGATGTTCAGATAGGATATAATAAAGTGAATGGATTTTAGTGTCGATTGTTTCGCAATGCGCCTCTTAAAGGCCTATCTTCATCGTTAAGCATCCACTCTACCTATGTACGTAGCTGGTCTTTTTAAGAGGCTGTCACAGTAATCGTGTATTCTTATTCAGCTAACATTTTAAATTCCATAAAAAATTTGGATTATAATTCTAATATCTTGTGCATTTAATTCATGTTCTCGTGTTTACAAAATGCATTTTTTGAAACCAAGAAAAGCTACAATTACTAAGCCACTGTAGGGCATTTCAAAAAAATTAATTTTAATTGTGTCATTAAATTTATTGTAATTCTTTGTAAGCAAATTGTTTGCAATTAAAATTACTGCGCATAGAAAAATATAATTACCAGTAATCTTCTACGCTCAATTCATACCCAAAATAACAGTATATTTGTATGTACGCCGAGTACACACTAATGCTCATAAAATTTTGCGGCAGCCCATAATTATTATTTTATGAGCTCTCTTAGCCAATTTAATACGATTTTAATGATATTCATATTTTACGACCGCCGTTTTAGCTTAATTAATTCCATCGGCAAAGTAATGAGTTAGTTCGTTTTCAATTTGTACTCACACTTCCGCCGCGCGTAGGGCATTGTCACGTCGCCGTTGTGGACCGACAGTCGGCCAATTGTGATTTAATAGTTGTTTTTGTTCTCTGTTGTTTTCTGTGCTATCTTTTTCCAATTTTTGACGCGTGCTTTAATTTGTATGCCTTCGTACATGTGTACTCGCACTTAGGAATTCGGGAGCCATAATTTACACCAAATTCAGCAGGTGTGCGGTGAGTTGCTTTTATGTTTGTAGAGATGATTTTTTCGGTTGTGACTCAAAGCAAAAAAATAAAAACCGACTTCCATTCTACGAATTCGCGCTTCTGATCTGAAGCGTGTTCTTTCCTTAGTTTATTTATCACAGCGCCAAAAATCGGTTCCACTAAATTTATTATCGCAAAAGTAACAAGAATAAAGTAGTGAAATTGTGTGTTTTGCCTATTAATTTCATTTTATAATAATCGGCATTCTTTAATGTGCAAATTTGGTCTTGAATATTGAAATATTTTACATTTTCATTCAGCATTTAATAGTTTAGCAACACATAAGGGTTGCCCTAAAATTAGAAAAAAAAACTTAAAAGGAAACAAGAAAAACATCGATTACACGGAAGCTTATACCCTTCACAAATACAAAACATTCCTTACCGAAACTTTATTCCGATCGTTCAGTTCAGGTTCTAGTTCAGGTGGTAGTTATATCCTATAATGGTTCCAATAAATGAGCAGGTTATTGGAGAGAAAAGGACGTGTGCAAAATTTCAGATTGATATCTCAAAACTTGAATGACTAGTTTGAGTATATATGGACGAAAGGACAGATCGAAATGGCTAAATCGACTCAGGTCGTCATGCTGATCATTTATATATTTTGTAGGGACTCAGACATTTACTTCTGGTTGTTACAAACTTCGTTAAACTTAATACAAGGTGCGTTCCAAAGTAAACAAGACTTTTTGAATCTAGCGCCCCCTGATGGCACCATCATTAGAGCCAACATTAAATTTTGTCTTAAAATTGGTAAAACTTTTACCGAAACGTTTCAATTGATGAAACAAGTTTATGGCGATGATTGCCTATCCCGTAGTAGAGTGCACGAGTGGTTTCCACGTTTTCAAAGTGCTTGTGAGGACATAAATGACGATCAACATGTGAGCCAATCAAAATCCGAGTTCACCGGAAATTCCATCGAAACTGTGCGAGAATTCATCAAAAATCTGCCGAAATCATCATTGAAATTCATGGAAATGGAATTGAACATCTCCAAAACATCGATTTATCGCATTTTGACCGAACATTTGGGTTTACGAAAGGTTTGTGCACGGTTTGTTCCGCACAAATTCACTGACGACCAAAAATTGCTCAGAATCCAACATTCGAAGGCCGATTATTTGACCAAAAATCGCATTTTAACCATTAACCACTCCCCGTATTCAACTGATATGACACCGTGCGACTTCCTCCTTTTCGGAAAAATGCATTTGCCCATGAAAGGAAAACGTTATGCAGGCGTAGAGAGCATTCAAAAGGCTTGCACCGGCATACTGGCGGCCATACCGGCCAACGAGCTAAAACACTCGTTCGACATGCTTTTGGACCGTGCAAAAAGCTCTATTGAAGCAGAAGGAGACTATTTTGGATAAAACAAATTGATTTTGCCGAAAAAAACATTTGTTCTTCTTTTAAAGTCCTGTTTACTTTGGAACGCACCTTTTATTCCCTGTCAAGGATATAAAAACAAAAATAATTATAATTACATCCCAATTTTGACTAAGTTGGTTGAAAGTAGCCGTGATATAAACACCTCCACTCTTTCTCGTCGCTTTTGAACGGATTTTCTGGAAACTATATCAATGTTATAAACTTATAGAGCTTCGCTGATACATGAGGCGCTCTTGGTCCATACCTAAGAGTATTTGTTATGCGAAAAGATCGGTGTTTCAAATAACCAAGGTTAGATTTCAATAGTCACTTTCTGAGGCGTGAATGGAGAAGAGAGTTAGTAGCGGAGGAATATACTATAAAATGGACTCCAGAGTAGGGGCGAGTATAGTCAAATAATCGTAACATCTCTGTTACTATCCGTCTACGCCAGCCAGCCAGCATCTTCCAAGCTGAAGTACAAGTATAAACGGATAGCCAGGCTGCGCTGCTGACCTTTTCTATGTCGACGATTAATCCAGTGTAGTAAAAACAATTGCATGAAAGCTTTTACCTCACTAGAAAGTCAACTCGTCTTATCCATAATTTGGGTTCACGGTCACGAGAACATTTTCGCAACAAAAAGTAGACGAGTCGGCAAGAATAGAACCAATGACTTAATAAAAAAGGTCCAGAAATAGTATAATAATATATGTAACAAATAATAGAACTGAGTCGATTTAACAAATCAATCGTTACAACTCTTAAAAAACTCTAAAATAGACTACTTCTACGTCGATTCAGCGCTGCCAGCGCGATTTCTAAACACTGAAGACCCCACGGAAGGCATTCTCCGGAATAGCCTTAAGAGCCTAGCTTCATACTGTTATCTCAAAATGCTCCCCGGCCCTCCAAAAAGGCCTGGTGCCACCGAAACACACCACTTCTTGCTAAAGCAACATCTGGGTAAGCCTGCTTGGTCATATCAAACATCTCTGTCGCAGATTTACCGAGTTTCACACAGAATTTAATCATGTATCTTTTCTCGAACGAACCTCTGCATTTTGGGTTTCTACTCACAGAAACACCTCGCGTGAAAATGTTTGTTCTAACTTTCCAGGTGCTCGGATACAGCTAACCAGCCGCTTGTTCGTTAGCTAGGAACACCGTCTAGCATATCCAGTCTGCGCGCGCACGCTCCAAAGTACAATCGCGGCGAAAGAAAATCAGTCCAATTACTTTCCGGTCAAACCCTGTACAGACACTATAAGGGCACTGGTCCTTTGAAGAGAATGCGCTGAAAATGGGCCTGCCATGGAATAATAGTTGCCGCAACTACAAGCTATATAACACTAGGAGCTCCTCTAGTACCAAAGAGTCCAAGTGGACAGCACGCCGAACTACCCAACTCTAATCGCATCTTTGAGAGTCTTAAAATAGTGAAGTGCTTTCCTTCCAATACAATTACGCCTTGAAGCTAGATGCTGAAAGCAGAAATGACTATGAAAGAGAGTTAATTTAGTTACTTACAAAACAGGTGGGCTGAAACGATCGCAAACATGATTTTATTATTAATTGTAGTTCTTATCGAGAACGAAAGTATCTTCCAAATTGTCGATACAATTCTTGTTATAAAGCACGTATTTGTTTCAAACCTGACCTCAGGCTGTGTGAGATCTTTTCAAGGAGCAACGTCCTAAAATATGATCCAGAAGATAATGTGGCTGTTGAAGCAAGTCGAGGCTTAAGTCATCCAATTTAATTAATGTTTTAACTTACTTGAGATACATACATTGTCTCCACTTAGGGCCTGAGCGGAATTCATTTTCTACGCAGCTTTGGCACACATAAATCTTCATTAACCATATGTTCGACACATTTCTCTTCTTTAATTATCTGAAATAATAACTCAAAACCTCATATGTTATTCACGGTCAAGGCTTGAAACCATAACCCTTCGAGTGGTGGTCCGGCACCTAATCCGCAAGACCTTGGCAAAATAGTTCACAGTAATCATTATAATTATTATTTTCTTTTCTTTTTGGTGAATCATGGAGAAAAACACCGTTATATGATACCGAATGTGTCAAGTAAACTTAGTAGTTGCTATAGGAAGTGAGACCAAACAATTTTTATATCAACAGCCAACAACAGTAACATCATTACAACAATCAACATTTGCAAAAACGAACGTTTCTCTAACAAATTTGCACGAAGAAACACTTTGCAGTGTAGAATCTAGACAGTTGTGAAAATAATCGACAGAAAACGTGTGTGCAGCAATGCTCACCGTTCATTTGATCCCTAGTATAGTTCTGATACTCGAATACACCCTCATCCTCGCCTCACCATCAGCGCCCAATCAGTGCAGCGCTCGTGTGACAAGAGACAAAAAAAATCGCTTGAAATTTAATGCGCCACCAGTGTTTGGACTAATTTGCGTTAGAGTAACCGTAGCGCCACTCCGGCAGCTGGTCACCAAAGTGGTCAGCTACCCGTATAGTTGATATGGGTGTGTCTGTGGTTGTTGCAGCAATCAGTTAGTCAATCAGACCGAGTATTTATTGAGTGCAGTTGGTCATATATCGTTTTACGAGCACTTCTGTGTTGACATACGTATGTATGTATGTATATATGTACATACACTGGTAGAGAGTTATGTACTAAAATATATGCCGGTGTGATTTCTCAATTTTTATGTGTTTTCGCAATTCACCCAGTAGGCGATTCAGCAATTGAAGGTTAACATTCGACAAACATAAAAATTCAGGTTACAACTGACGTTTGAAAGAAATGGTTTAGTCACACTTTAGATATATGCGGCATTTTGTCTTCTAATTCGCTTTATTCGACCAGAACCAATGTGAGAAATAATCTTAGGAAAGATAAAAGAAAAAGTTAAAATACCTTCGTATAGTTAATTTGTCTTTATACTTCCAAAGAAAAGGTGGGTTCAAAACCGCCAGGCCTAATAAAGTTCACAAAATATCATTAAATTCAAAATAATCTTAGAGTAATATTTAAACCATATCTTTACTAGATTGCCGAGTTATATTCAAAGTCAACAACATCTCACTGAAAAGTTCCGCGTTAGTAAGTGGTCTCAATACAAACACTGTAAGGAGTCAACAATTGATATTGATGCCTTAAGGGGTTAGGGGTAGGCAGAGGCACGAAAATATGATAATTTTCAGTATTTCTTTTTTTGCTCTTAAATCATGTTATTTTGCAAAAGTAGTAATAAGGCATTATCATAGACTGTGTTGACTTGAAGTCACGAAAATTTCAAAAAAAAATAATAATAATTGTCAAAGTTATAGTTGTTTGTGTTGACCCAGTTCCAAACAAAGGTACTTGCGGTGACAACCATAAGTCCTTGGAGAGTCATCTAAAAACAATTGGACAGAAAAAATTAGTTTTATAAATGATAATCCCCGGCCTGATCGAAGCATTTTTTTTTTTTTTTCAAAAATTAACAAAATGGTGGCCTCAGGAAATTTTTTTCTAAATCAACAGTTTGTCATAAAAAATCGAAATTTTTCAAAAAAAAAAAAATCCTTCGATCAGGCCCGAGTTTATTATGTATTCTAACAGCAGTATAAATTTCATTAAAATCTACTGAGCGGTTTTCGAGTTACAGTTATTACCAGTTCAAAAAATTAAGTTTGAGAAAAACGCGTTTAAAGTTTGCCTCATTGCTTTGAAGTACCCGAACTCTCTTCGATATTTGTCGAAAACTCAAAAACTAATTATTGGATCAACGTGGAATTTTTAGAGAAAATTCTTAAGATATTACACTTAGCGAAAATGCAAAAAAAAAAAATTATTTTTTGAAAATTCTAACTACACCTAACCCCTTAAGGCTCTTCAATACGGACCTATTAAGTAGAGACATTTCGGGGCATATCACTAACAAAACTAACCTCAAATAAAAAAAAATTAGATATGGGAAAGAATTGGTCATAACTCGAGCTCGAACATAAATTCGAAAAAAAAAATTCGTTATGGGAAAAATTGGTCATTACTTAACTAATCGATAACTAGTTACTTATGTACTAGTGCTGAACCGATAATGTACTAAAAAGTGGTTAATAGCACGGAATATCAAAAGTTAACCAGACAAATAGAAAAAATATGGGTACAAGTGTCCGTAAATATATAGTATGCACATGCCTAATGTACTTGTACTATTTCTGCAATAACTATCTCTCCAAATACACACATATGTACAGAGCAATATATGATAAATGCTATGAAATTGATAGACATACGAGTACATGAAGCTTGTTGAGTGCATGATTCATGCTTTGATTTGTGATTTCAGTAAACTGTCAAGAACTTACAACTGAATAAAATTATATATGTATACTGTGGGCAAAAAATAGTAAGACATTTTAATTAAAAATTGCGCGAAAATCCATTTATTGAAATATTTTTTTTCTAGATTGATGTGACTGTCGGTGATATCTGTGCCAAATGTCACATCAAAATAATCATTTGTTTTTAGAACACGCTTATCTTCCTGAAATACATGAAGTGCATTCGGCGATTTTACCGATGAGTGAAATCATTCAACAAAGAAGCTCCATTAAACTTTGTGTGCGGAGTCAAATTTCTGGTGCCGAAACATTCAAAATGTTGGAAAAGGTCTTCGGTGATAATTACTTGTCACGAGCAAGTGCTTTTGATTGGTACAAATTGTTCAAGGAGGGTTGATAACGCTTTGACAACGAACCACGTCTACGACGGTGGACATCAACTGTTGATCAACGCAGCAATAAAATGAAGGAATTGGTACTTGAGAATCGACGATTAGCAGGCAGAGATATCACTGGTACCGTTGGAATATCTGAAGGATCAATGAAACGTCTTGTATCTGTGCTTACGACCCGGAAACAGACGATCAAAACTCAAGGATAGTTTTCTTCGATTATCGAGGTGGTGCACGCCGAATTCCTTCCAACCGCCAAACTGTCAACTAGGAATACTATTTAAGTATTATGCATTGCTTGCGCTAAGCTATTCGCAAAAAGAGGCCGGAATCAAAAAATATTTTAGGTGTGGTTATGTACTAACTACACCTCTATGAATATTCTGGATTGGAAAGATTTTCTTAGTAAGTATCTACCATAAGCTGACTGTAAATAACATTGGATTGAATATGATATGAAATAAAATTTGTAAAAAGAAGCTTCTTCAGACGAGCTAATGAATTCGGTCCAGAGAAACGAATTAATATTTTTATAATACAAGGTCTGTCGCAAAAGAAACAGGACTGTTAAAAAAACAACAGAAAATTAATATTTTTCAAAAGTTATATTTTTTTATTCAAAGTAGTTTCCTTGTGCTTCGATGCAGCGTTTAGCCCGGTCAGTTAGCATTTCAAATGAGTGTTTAAGGTCATTTTTCGGAATTGAGAATATCGGTCGTTGCCTTTTGGATAGCTGAAATGTCCTGAAACCAGTGTCCTTTAATGGGCAAATGAAATTTTGCAAATAAGTAAAAATCACAGGGTGCCAGATCAGGTGAGTAGGGTGAGTGATTAATGGTTAATATGGAGTTTTTTGTCAAAAAATCAGTGACAAGCGTCGACCGGCGCATTATCGTGCAACAGGCGCGAGGACCCCGTCTCACGGTATTGTGGTCGAGCACAACGAATGTATAACAAAAGACGCTTCATAACACCAAGGTAAATGCTGTGGATTAATCGTTTGGCCAGGTGGGACGAACTCTCGGTGTACAATACCCTCGGAATCGTAAAAACAAATCAGCATTGTCTTTATTTTTGACTTTTGAAGACGACCGACTTCTGATCGTCACAGAGGTCCTCACGACCTTCTTGGAATCGCTTAAACCACTGATGCACATTACTACAGGATAGGCACTGATCACCATAAACTTTTTTTTATCATTTGAAATGTTTCAGTAAACGTTTTCCTAAGTTTAAAACAAAATTTAATATTTGCTCTTTGTTCAAAATGCATTTTCCGACCGGTGACCAAAAGCTGCTGTCACTTTTTGATCGATAACATCGATTGTAGTTATCCAAATGTCTTAAAATTTTTACGAAATGTCAACAAGAGATCAGACTTTTCATCTCATATACCCACCAATAGGTGGCGCTACCAGCTTCTGTTTCTTTTGCGACAGACCTTGTATATCACCATTGTGATACGAACGTTACCTTTTATATTTCGGTATTAGAGAACAAAAACAAATCATCGAATATCGCTCTATTGTATTTAGAAATGTTCTTCATTAAGATCTATGCACTTTCGGATGAGTTTAAATCAGTTCTCGAAGCACTTTTGCCGCTGTGATTGAGATATCTCCAAACCATGCATTCGAAAAACCTTGATCTCTTAATTTTTTTTAAGTGCGGGAACAAAAGAAATCAATCAAGGCAGGACTATACAGTGGATGCATCTTCAAATTGACGCAGTTGTTTCAGCCGATTCTCATTGCCGATTAGTTGGTTGTTCACCACTCAGATGATGTATACATTCACGATTCATAACCTGTCACAATACCATAGACGTGTTTCGAAGTACCGCTAACGTATTTTTTTTTTTTTTTGACACTTCTCGAACCTTTTTTAGAGCGATTAACAAATTGAGTGATATCCAACATTAACAATTTTTCGCAATTTAATTTTAGGTTTTTGCCGAGATGAATATTTTGAGTTACTGTAAACAAAAAAGCGCTCGTATGACAAAACGTTCTGAGTAGATATAACATCAAACATTTCAAACTTTGCAATCAAGTTGGGTTGCCAACATCCGAAATGCAAAAAGCAACCTACGTATATGCAGAGTATAGATCAGATCATCTTTCTGTGTTCAAAATTTTTGTTTGGATTGCTCAGTAGTAAAACTGCCGAAAAAGTTAGAAAGTGCCATATATTTAAAAATTGTATGTCAAAGGTCACTAATCACCATGCTAAATCTGCTATATTTACTTTCACCAGAATACAGAAGATGCCCGACGATCTGAATTTAACTGTGCTCTGCTTAGTCCACAAAAGAGAGGCCCCACAATTTGCGCCAACTACAGTGGGAGAAGCCTCCTCAACATCGCATATAAGGTTCTATCGGCTGATTGGCCTTAAGCCTTGCAAATTAACAACTGACGAGATATCCACCATGCGTCAAATCTTAGAAAATATTCGTGAAAAGAAGATCGGCGTCTGTGTAAACTGACGTTGAGCAATACCAAAAGCTCAGTCAGTATTGGGAAGGACCTTTCAGAACCGTTCGATACTAAACCTTGGAACCAGCCTTAACATATATGTATTTGCTGCCATACAAACTGACCGATAAAAATTAATTTCTTGTATGGAAACTTCATTTGGAAAGATTCCTGTCAGAATTACTGCTGGAGGACTGACTTTTAATGCCAGAGCCTTGTTGAAAAAAATAGCATATACTCGTTTAGTGAAGGAACTGCAGATCTCACATAGGCTAGAAAACGTCCAAATACTAAAAAAAATAATAATAATAAAATCAACTCAATAAAAATGGACTTGAGCAACATCTATAAATAAGCCTATGTAAAGTATCAGTTCCAATATATAGAAAATGGTTTAAATCTTAAGAAAACCAGATTCACTTAGCACTTACTTTGAAACTACGCAAGATTTAGCCTGAAAAGAAACCACAACTTACGTGTACGTTTTATTTATTCCGTAAGTAAATTTAATCGCAAAAAATATCTTGCAAAAGTTATTTTATTTAATATATTTATTTCAATTATATTATGTATATTTATAGGGAAAGAACAAAATTGAAATCAGCATATGAAACAAAGGATTTATCTAACTTCTTTATGCAAATGATGATCTCATGACTACGTGAGAACTTACCGATGTAGAGAGGTTAATATTAGTTTCGTAAGTGCGGTAACCGTACGTAATAAGAAGTGAGTAACTGTGGAAAGCGATAAAGTTCAGAATTTGTCACGGCTTTTTCATTTTACTCGCGGCTTTTGCATATTGATTTTTTTCATATTTTTCGAAGTAGAAGTGGACATTTAAAAGACAGAAGGATGGTGAATGATGGGGTTCACAAAAATATCAAGTCAATTGGAATCTCGTAAGTATAGGGAAAAAATCTGAATTTATATGCCATCGGCAGTTTATCCTTATAATTTAAGGAATAACTTACTTATGTTGCTGTAATTTACTTGGTTTCTATACATTCAACTAAATATATTTCCCATCTTTACATTTCTTCTTTCACTTTTCAAAACTCGTGCGTCTTATGTTGGTTTTTCTGGAAGAAGAAGGCTATGAGGTAATCATATATATTTTGAAAGTGATGTAAAATATGAAAAAAATCTCTCACGACACGCTGAACAAGATATACGAGAAAGTGTTGGCAAAAATCCACCAAATGTTGATATACCGTTTCCACATTTGGTGGTCTTATACTTTATAATCTTCATTAATGGTATGCAAGGTCTATTTCTAAATTCAATTTTTTGTATATCTGCGTAGAGCACCTCAAACTTTAAACTTTGTGAACTCAATAAACCTTAATAATATCTAAACCATAAAAGGTATCATTCTCAATACCTTTTGAGAGGCCTTGTTCAAAAACATATCGAATATTTTCGAGTGTTTTCTGTACTTATTTCAAAACCCTTTGCTATTTTTTCAAGTAAAACGTTCTTAACTATAAGCTTTGTTATTTCCCATCAAACGAACCGAAATTTCTTCATAAGTATCCGCCATATAATAAGTCAATTTTTTATAAGCGAGTGGCCAAAGAACGCTCAACACAGAAAAAATTTCTTTATATGTCTTTAATAGCAACAACAACAGGAACCGAGGCTAGTTCTAATTTTTGGAGTTTTTGGTTTGGTCGCGAGCCAATTAAACCATGTCCAACGGAGATACTAAGTATGATCCTGCATCAACTGCCCATAGGAGTAAGTTTCGTTATCAGTATAAAGGAATTAGGAGGTTGAAACCGGAAAGATTGTGAACTTAGTGCCATCCTGAACCTCCCATGGTTAGATTCCAACAGTCACTTTCGGGTGAGGTTACCCTCTAGAAATGAATGGAGCAGAAGTTCAGCAGGGGAGAAGGATACTACCTCTATCTATACTGTCAGTTCCAAAATTTACTGCGGAGGAAGGGCGGTGTTACATATATTACAATGGTCTTGACATCTCTCTTTCTATCCGTCTACTAAACTCAGCCTGCTTTTTTCCAAACGGTAATAGGTATAGAGAAGAACTGTGGAGATCCATCGTATAACTACGGGAGGGTACAACCATATACACAAATAGTCTGGCGATATTGCTGGCCTTGTGGAGGCCAAAGGTAAAATCCGGTTAATTCCAGCATATTCAACAATTGCAGGAAGGCTTTAAGCTCACTGGCAGGTTGAATATACTTATCCATATTAAATACTCCAGGGTCTCAAGAACACTTTTGGCAACGACAAGTTGGCAAAGATATTAGCCTCTATAGGTGAATCCGAGGAGGAATTAATATCACGTCTGCTGGAAACAATCAGAAGAGAGCTTTATATGGGGTATTCCATACCAAATCGACCACTTTTGAGCCCGACCCCTTAGATTTTGCTGAAACTTATCTATCCTTTTCTACCCTTTGAAAACCATTTTTGAGAATTTTTTCAAAATTGTTTGTCCAACTTCAAAAAAGTTATGAATTTTGCTGTTTTTTTTTTTGCTAAAAAATGGCTTTTTTTAGTTCCATAACTTTTGTAGAGGTTGACTTTTGGGGACCTTTTTTTTAATTTTTGTTTTTGAATGAACTTTTCGAAAAAATACACAAAAAAAATTTAACACGATCAACTATATAAAATAATCGGTTTTTTTTAAGTAAAATCGTAATTTTTTACTTTTTTTTTTTGGAAGTTCGCCGCTTTTTTTTTCCTTAACAAAAACTTCAATTAGTTTGACAACTATCCCTGCTAATCCCGGAGTGGGCCGATTTTTTTTTATATTTTTTTTTTAATTATTTAACCTTGAACGGTCGACCACAAGAATCGAAACGGAGTCGTTTCATTGACAGCACCAAATGGTTTGCGGGAAACGATGCAATGAAATAACAAGTGTCCTACGATAGTGCATCAAAATGGCGCATCCAGCGCTAATTGAGACCAGAGTGGTAGTACTTTTACCTACCTACAAAAGAACCGGACAACTATAAAATACTTAGGAACATTTATCACACTGACGGCATAGTTATTAAACCAATTGGGATCTGTAAAGACTACGTGGTTTTCAACACATAAAAATGGCATACTAATAACATTTAAGAATACTGTAAATTAATGTTATATTCCAAGCACATTTAACATAGACGCGCCCTTTGAATGAAAAGAAATTACAGTAGCTTCTTTCAATCGATTTTCACAGCAACCAGACATTACCAGAAAACTCAACTTCATATTATATTTATGCTTACCACTCCTCACTTCCTCCGCATTCTAAAAATAAATCAAAGGTATGCCAGTAACCTTGAACTTATTTTAACCTCAAAATCGTCAACAAAGAATCTCCCTTAAAACAAGTCCCTACAAACTGGTTTAACATCTCCGGCTCTTGTCTCTTGTGCACGTGCTAAACTAGTCGCTCACTCTCTTCGCACATTCAATTATCGAGTGCATACTAATCGAATCCAACTATTTCAAGCTTGCATTTAAGCGTGTGGGTAATTAAGTTGTCTTCTTGTTTGATTGCATGACAAGACTGGCTGCCGGCCAGTCGGCCGGTCGTCTGCTTGGCAGCGCGCTTATGTTACACCTGTCATTATGAATCACATACACTATTAGTATTTGTGTGTGCTCAGCACACAAGTTAAATTTACTATAAATAAAAGAAGTGGATGCGAAAATAAAAGCACAGACCAAAAATGCACTTACAGGGCCATAGTCGAGGGGGTTAGAAGAGTTTTATATTAATACGAAATAACTTTATTGTTATTGTTGTGTTGGCTTTAAACAAATCCCAGTTAGTCTTAGAGAATGCAACTGCTTTGATAGGCTCTGCTCATAGCATATAAGTCTGACCCTGTTTCGATAACGTCGAACCAACTGTGGTAGGTTTTCTATAAAAATTTTCGACAGTGTATCCTTCTTCCAATTACGATTTCAATTCATCGCAATTAATAAATTCGACAAAAGTCTCTTTAACATGCTAAATGCGCTCCATTTTTCCATTTTGTGTTCGCAGTCTTACACAAAGTATTGTCAAGAGCTTGTGTAGAAAGAACACTTTTCAAGATTTGAGTTCAACTCATCTGTGTTACAAAATAACCTTAAATGTCTATAACCCGATAAAGGTCCTCATGGTACAAATCAACAAACAATATTCTTCAAATGCCCGCAAGTGCATACCTATAGTAGGAGCATTCAAATCTTCTCAGTTGATAGTTTTATCGATCTCACAATAGATGCGATGCAATTTTAAAAACTATTCAATCTCTTTGGTGCAGTGTTCGCTCACCAAGAAATGCTTCGCTTGTCTTCTGCTCTCTGAAATTTTGTGCTTCATCCATATTTTGACCATAGTTTCAGTTTGATAGCAATAAATTCCAAAAAGAATTTTAAAATTTGTTCTTAAATGTGCTTTTAATCGATAACTCTCGCTTAATAGTAAGGTATTTTTTTCTACTCTGATCCAAAGTACATCGCAAGAGGCCCTCTGGACTACTTGCACTTAGTAAAGTCTTTGGAGAACCCAGCAAATTCCTGGAATTGATATTGATGGCCTCAATTTGTGTTGAGCTCTGTTTTGTGGTAACACAAAAGACAAATATCTATCCGAGTGAGATGCATCGATTTTTTCGATCAACCCTACGACTTAACTTAACTTAGATAATAACTAAAATAATTCTAACAAGTAAAGAAGGTCTAAGTTCGGGTGCAACCAAACATTTCTGCATATTGAGCAAATCAAAGCCAGAGAAATATGTTAAGGTGTAAAACGTCAACCAGAGGATCGGAATCCAAGCAATTTTATATATAACGGGTTTTTCAATAGGGACGCTACAGAAATAGACCGATAAAAACAGCAAATGAAGCCCTATTTTTTTACCTGCTCTGTTTACATTTCGCTACAGAAAGATTTTCTATTTCATTATGGAATGATATAAAATCCAACAACGAATCGAATTTATTAAAGTTTACTACCGAAATTCTGAGTCAGTGAAATCAAAAAAAAAAGTTCGAATTTATGGTCGCCATATCGTTCTAGTGGGAAAATTCGAATACACCGGGACAATACAAAATGTTCCCGTATCAGTAAGACAAAAGAGTGCCGGTAGTATCGAGAATATTGCTGACGCTAGCGCACCAATTGAGGAAGACCCAAATCAGTCTCTCACACGTTCTTCTGTGTTGGACATCTGTGTGACGTCGTTGTAGCGAATTTTGCTAAAAGATCTTAGCCTAGATCCTTACGGTATCCAATTGCCGCAAGAACTGTAGCCGCTTAACAACCAGAATCGTCAATGTTCGTGAATTGGGCTGAGCAACAACTTGAAAATGATCCGGACTTTTATCGAAAAATCATCTTCAGCGATGAGACTCGTTTCTTGCTGAATGGCTTCGTCAATAAGCAAAATATGTGTCAGCATATTCCTTCTGTGATGATCAAGATCGGCTTGTTACTGTGAATAGGAATCGCTATCGTTCAATGATAACCAATTATTTTTGGCTCGAATTCGATGATATGGACTTGGACAGTATATGGTTCCAACAGGACGGCGTCTTAAGCCAAACAGTGAATGTCACAATCGATTTATTGAAAACGCAGTTTGGTGAACGTGTTCACTCACGAACTGGCCCAGTCAATTGGCGGCCGCGATGGTGCGATTGGACGCCGTTAGACTATTTCCTGTGGGGCTACGCAAGCTATGGTCTATGCCAACAAGCCAGCGCCGATTGACTCACTTCGTAGGAATATCGAACGTGAAATTGCAGCAGTATCGGCCATTTATGCTTGAAAATCGTCGAAAATTGTGTTCAGCATCTGGAAGTCTAAAGAATCCGTTATTGTTTTATTTCAAAAAACTTTTGTTTTCTTACAACTTACACTCTTACTCTTTACATATACTATATATGTATAACTCATACGCTGACCAATTGGTATTCGGCATAAGGTTTGTTAGAAAAATCATTAAAAAGTCATTTAACTAAATCATTAGAAATATTTTCGCAAGAGAATTATTAGATTATCGAAAAAAAATTAAACATCAGTTAAGGTAGGTAATGTATGTCAAAACTTTTTTTAATAAAATTGTCCGAAATGTACATATTTGAGTACTCTTCAATTTTTGTACTTATGGAGATAGAGTTGCCAACTGTCAAAAAATAAACTAAAGCAAAATGTTAAAAAACATGCTCTTAACATACGGATATTTAAAAACCCTTCGGTGAAGCTGAAATTTTGCATTTACATTTTTTCAAGGGTAGCCACTTTTCAAATAATTTATGTTGTGAAAAAATAATTATTATATTTAACAAACAATATTTAACCAACAAGTTTTTGTATATTTTTTTCTACAAAATGTTCTTTGTAACTATTTTTTAGGTGGCAAGGACTGTCGAATCGTATATTTTATGGAGATACATCTATTTTTGTTTTTCACTGAAACGATGCCGTTGATCGCAGGTTCAAACGCCAAATACTTAAATCCGTTCACCTGTTGCAAAACGCTCTGTTAATAAACAAACAACAACAAACATACAATAACAGCTCAGGCTATGATGACAACAACAATAAACAGCAAATGTGCGCACAATCAACAAACCAACAGGCTCATATTATCAACGCCAACAACAACAGCAACAATGCACACAACAATTGACGCAGGCGCATGCGCGTTTAAGGGATGAGAAGCGTAAGTTTCCAAAAAGAAAAGAAATAATTTCCGCGCACCTGAAAAATCAGTGAATGAACAATACGGACTACATTTGCACACACACACGTACATGAACATGACTACGTTTATGGTGTTATGACAACGCTGAAGGGTTGCGCGTCAGTCCATTACGTCAAGTGTGCCTTCTTCCAACTACAGGCGACTGCCTTCCGGCCTTTAAGCGTTGCGGGCGTTTAATGAAAGTGTGAAGTGCGCGGCGAGGCGATTTGGCTTTTATGCTTTGATGGGCGCGCACGTCTAATGATTAGGCGATTACGCAGAGAGAAGCATAGTTAGGTGTAGATATGTGTTGAAACATACATACATATCTATGCATGTATGTTTGTTTGTATGTGTATGTGTGTAAATGCGCACTGATGAGATCATTCCTGGTCGCCAAAGTAATTGTTCGGCAAACAAAAACTTGACCCACGACAATTGGACGCCGCTGAGCGCTACTCAGTCACACACATCCACAGATATAAGTATGTAAACAATTGCCGCGCGCTAACTCATTTACCTATCTATGTGTCTACCTTCCGCGTCGCTAATAATCTTTTGCAAGTGACACAATTTACGCGCTCGCGTTTACACACGTCAATTGCGCAGTTGCGCGCACTGCCTTTCGCAAAGAGCGCTCAGCGCGCAGCTCAAGTACTTGGACGTGCTGGCGATAGGCAATCAATCACTTTCTACAATCAGTCCAACAATACAGTCTTTTTACCACTTTTTCTGAATCTCTAAATGTAACGAGCGCACAATCAACAGACATTGGCGAACGTGTTGCGCGTCGCTTGCGCTCAATTCGGCTTGAAGTGTGCGTCGCCGGCGCGTTAGTAGCTGTCAGCCAACAATAGTAGCGAAACAGTAGCACATTTTAATGCCGCTAGCTAAATGGAACAATGGATGCTAGCCGAAAGTGAATGAAATAGGAAATTTCGCATTCACTGAGGTAGAGAAATAGTAGAAGAAACGAAAATGAACAAAACAGAGAACAATGCGCGTAGGCACAAAAACAACATACATGAGAGCCCTAGCGCTTAAAGTAAAAAGAGAAAGCTATGTTTACGTTTATAATGTGATTAAGCGATTTAATTAAAATAAATGAATTTTCTGAATTCTTTGTTTATGTTTGTATATGTTTTTTTTTAAGTAAGGGGAAGCATCAAAACTGTTAGTGCGAAACTTTAATCCGCTAAATCTAACCTACTCCCAACTCCAGACTCCCCCACGGAACCAACTAATTAAGCATTACCTCGTGGGAGTTTAAGTCTCTTCTATGGCACGGACTGACGGACGCCTACTCTGCTCTATATATCTCAGTTTTGTCATGATTGAGACTGCCGCTTAGCTGACAGCTCTCCCGTTCGCAGTGGACTGACACATGAGTTTGTCAAATTTTCCACCGTAAAACTACCACTGAGTGTAGTTTTAAGCTTTTCTCTTGCATTTATAAACCGCGGGCAATAAAAGAATACATGCTCAGAGTCTTCACAGCACTCTGAATACGACGTAAAATTCGGACTAATGTCGTGCTGGATTCTACATAGATAGCTTCTAAAGCATTCATGTTCACTTAGTATTTGGGTTGGGTTGAAATCCACGTCCTCATGTTGTCTGTCGATCCAGGAATAGATATCCGGTATGAGTCTGCAGGTCCACCGTCCTTTGAGTGAGGTTTGCCACCGCTGCTGCCATGTCGTTAAGCTTTTCACTCGCTCTCTCTCTCTCTCTCTCTATCCTCTTTTGGCTCTGATAATTTGTATATCGGCTCGTATTCGTCACCCTGGATGTTAGTGGGCATCGAACTGGCTATTACTTCAGCAGCATCACTTGAAATTGTTCGGAAAGCACTGATAACTCTTAGTGCCGACAGCCTGTGCACTGTGTTTATTTGTCTGGCATATGCTTTGATTCTTAGGCCCTGGATTCATATTGAAGCCGCATATAACATAACCGATTTCATTACCTTTGCGAGTAAAAGAAGCCGGCTGGAACGCACGCAGCCTTTATTTGCCATTATTCTTGATATGGCATTCCGGATTTTGTTCGCATTATCTGCAGTGTATTCTAGATGGTCCTTAAATTTAAACCTTGAGTCTACTATTGCTCTCAGATATTTAAGGTGTGGCTATGAATGAATCTCGCACTCCCCTATGGTAAGAGATATACTTTCCTCTACTTTTCTTGTACTTATGAGCAAGACTTCAATCTTTTGCCCCGCCAGTTCTAACCTCATTGAGGAGAACCATTGGCGCAAACCGTGTATGCACTCATTGCATTTGCTGCTGAATTGCAGAGCTTTCTTAGCGCAGCTATTTCTTCATTCCATCAATACGCTGGCTTCCGGTTGTTTCGCACTGCGGATACCAAGTGAATGGCGTCTTCGCCTTGTATGTTTGCTGAACTCCAGACCATCTCAAAAAGTTCGGCATTGTTTGTATATGTATATACTTTTTTTGTATGCAAATTGCACAAAATTTATTACTAAAATCAATCTATGAATCAGTTTTGCAAAACGCATCTTCAGAAGACCCGAATAAGTCCAACCGCATTTGCACAATAAAGAGTCATGATTAATGACTTTTCGAGCCTGAATCGAAAGATCTTGTTAGCGACCTTCGGTTCCAACAAGACGACGATGCATACCTTATAGCCAACGAAAATATCAATTTATTGAAGGAAACTTTTGATGAACTCACTATTTCGCGCCGTGGACCTGTGGCAAGGCCCCTAACGCTGGACTATTTTTGGTGGGATTATATGAAGTCACTCGTCTACTCGGATAAGCCCGAGACGACCAAGGGCTGCAAAAATTGGGCTTCTGCTTCTCCTGTATTGGTGTAGACACCGCTTATGAGGTTTAATTTACAACAGCGTGCCAGTCGTTCTTCCTTTTCGCTGTTCGGCGCCAATTGGAGATTCCAAGTGTAATCAGGTCCTTCTCCACCTGCTCTTTCCAACGGATTGGTGGTCTTTCTCTTCCTCTGCCTCGTCTGGTTGGTACTGCGTCGAATACTCTCAGAACCAGAGCGATTTCATCCATTTGGACGACATGACCTTGTCAACGTAGCCGCTGTTTCTCAGCTCAGCGTTCCATCGACTGTTATTCGCCGTTGCCAATGCGCAAAGAACCATAAATTTTCGCAGAATCTCTATTCAGATCTGCAGACCGAATTATTTACACCAGGGATAGATTGAAGACAAGGCACGATAGGGAGTCGCCTTCTCTGAAACCTCGTTCGATATTAATATGTGTAGAAGAGACAAAAATCTCAGAGCAAAGACTGGTCATGAACTTTATTTGCGGAGTATTGACGAGTGATTTACATAAACAAACAAAAAGTTATTTATTTAACGTTGCAACTGTTGATGCTGCCGACTACGGCAAAGGGGAGCCGAAGCCGAAAAAATCACGTCAAAGCAAGTAAAAAATCAAGGTTATGTTGATAGTTGGCTTTGATTATCAAGATGTAGTGCACTTCAAATTCCTTCCGACCACCATTTTTTAGTGCTGCCAACAAGGAATACTGTTTGAGTGTTATGAATGGAATTTTGGGCCGAAAATTCTTGATTTGAAGAATAAACTAAGAATTTTAAAATTATGAAAAAAGTCTTACGATTTTTTGCTCATAGTAGAATGTATTTAAATTTATGAATTCAGCGCTTCCGCTATTTCCGCTTGATAATAATTTTATTTCCTCCATTCAGTTTCTTAGTTAAGTTATCAACCTAGTGGTGGAAACTCAACATGCAATTCACCACTTAAAGCAGAGACACACACCACAACCATTTGAAAGCAGACAGTTCAACAATTTTAGTACTACAGTGGCTGCAAAACATATGGTATATGGTATATTGTATTTATGGTACATAGAAACAAATCATTTTTAAGATTTAAATAATATGTGAGTTGTTAGTATTGTATGTACATAAGTTTATGTAAATAAACTTTTTTGAATCTTTCTACTTAAAGTTCACTTCATTATACAATTTATTAAAAATTAGCATAAATATATTAGATAATTATCGAGAAGCCCAAATGGCGAACTCTACACCGTACACATTTTTCAATTTCTGGAAACCCTTATATATGTTTGTATATATTTTATTGTACTAAAGGAAAAGCTTTCCCTGTGCCCAGAACTCCTGCTTGGAAGATGGTAGCCGAGTTCGGTAGACGGATAGAGAGTCTAATGTTCGTGTTTGAACTTTTCAGAACTTTATTTATGGTATGACAGGTCTAAGCCGATACTAGAACATTTGTATTGACGACAGCTTGACTTAAATCATATTAGGTAGCTGAAGATGTGTATTTTTGTAATAGCTTTCAATTTCCAATGTCAATAGTTCAAGGGGTCAGTAGGGTAATCTGGACTTTTTTTGACATTTTTTTTATAGAAATTTTTATTCTACAATAGAACATTTTTCACATATCGTGGAGTGTATAAACACATTTTTTCGTAATTTTTTGATGACATCTGTCGGCGAAATGGCTGGCTGAATGAGAAGCGTTTTTTCACTGGCGGACCCGACAATGTTGTCATAACATTGTCAATAAATTATAAAAAATATAGGGACGATAGGCGTTTGTGAACATTAAAAAAAAAAATTAACTAATCGGTTGAGCAGTTCGAATGGAATCATGACCGCCAGTTTAAAAAAAGTGTGTTTTGAGAAAAATGCGTTTAAAGTTTGAGGTACTGAAAAAGCATACAAAGACTTTTTATTATTTTGATTCTAAAGGTATAAGGGAACAGAAAATGTAAAAAAAATTTAAAAACAATTACCCTACTGACCCCTTAAAGTTAAATTCGAACTCATAATCATAGTGAATATGTAAATGTAACTACGTGATTTAGTGCAGACTAAGTTTTGTTCTTTGTGTTTGCCGAAATAATTCACAGTGAGACCCTATCTCGATTGAGTTTGATTTTCTGAGAATAATTAGCTCTTACAAAGACCTTTTCTTTTCGGACTATATATTCATTATACTCATAGCTGGTCAAAATATCATCCATATGATTCGGACTCGTGCAGCGACTGGTTAAACTGTGCGCGAAATATGAATCATTATTGACCATGAGCAGGGAGTTTATGAATATGGCATCGGAACTGTCCAACAATCTAGAGAATGGCGCAGCAAAAATATGCCGAAGCCGAAAATAAAAACAAAATTCGCTGAAAGCACTCAAGTCCATCGCAGCCGACGATTATAAAGGGTGTGTGGAAAATTGGATTATATATAATTGGATATAATCATGTATAAAACTTTTTTGATACGTTTTCCAAAATACAGACGCCATAACCTTGACAGCCACCTGTTTGGATCCACTCTGATGACTTTGGGACGGAATTTCAAGCTCCTTACGTATGATGTTCCAAGCATACCGAAGTTATGGAGGGAACACTTTTCCAGCCTGCTGAACGGCAGTGAAAGTGTAATATCTAGACATGGCGAACCCGATTCCCCAATCGCTGATGATCTACTGGTGTTCCAATTTACGACTATAATGAGGTTCGAATAGCAATTTTCCACCTGAAGAGCAACAAAGCGGCAGTGGTCGATGGATTACCGGACGAGCTATTCAAACACGGCGTCGAAGAATTGACAAGATGCATGCATCAGCTTCTTTGGAACCTAAGGGTGCTGTGCCCTTTCCACACAAAGGAGGAATTCCACAATCTGCGCCTATAACCACGGGATAACCCTCCTTAATATCACATATAAGGTCTTATCGAGCGTAGCGTATGAAAGACAGAAGAACACCGTCAACAAACTGATTGGACCTTATCATTGTGGCTTTAGACCTGGAAAATGTACTATCGACCATATTTTCACCATACGCCAAATCTTTGAAAAGACCCGTAAAAGAAAGCAATCGCACATACCACATCTTCGTAAACCCGTCTTCAACAGCTCGAAAAGAACTGTCCGGATGGAAGAGAACACTTTAACTCTGAGAGTATTCGACCCTGTACCCGTCGGTGTAAGTAGAGGAAGACTTCCAATCCGTTGGAGAAATCAATTGGAGAATGATCTGCCTGCACTTGGTATCTTCAATTGGCGTCAAATAGCAAAAAGAAGCAACAACTGTAGCGGTTGTTAGCTCGGCTATAGCCGCGTAAGCGATGTCTACGTTAGTAAAGAAGAAGACGACTTTCCGACATCTCCTCACAGAGCGTAAATTTATCATGATATTTTAAACTATACGCCAGTCCACATATCTAAATATCTAACAGCTGCTATTTCGTAGCTCACCTGGGCACACTCGTATATCATTTCATATAAATTATATTTGCCGCATTGAAATCATCAAAAACTCCGACGATAATGAGCGCTTTCCAAGACTTTTGAGGTAGATTAAAATTTTAAGCGGCAGCTTAATCAGTCTGGCGCAACAGCAAAGCGCCTTATCAGACGCATTACATACTTACAAGCTGGACACGACACGCCGGCTCAGACGGCAGGTGTTTCGCGAGGCGGCGAAGGACCCGCACAGACGGCCGACAACGAGCACATGTGACTTTGACTGTGCGTACGAGTGACTGCAAGTGAGCTCCACACACACAAACACACATATGCGAAGATATGGCTGGGGATTAAACAATTGCAGCGGAAGCGTTCGACATTGGATATGGTTGACGCGTTTTGGCGACTGAAATTGCCGCCGAGCAAATGAGCGGCGAATGAGTTAAATGCCGACAAGTGATGGCCAAGCGGAAATGGCGCACAGCAAAGTCAAAGTCAAAGGTCAGCATGGCTGGGGCGACTTTACATATGCTCACATGCATATGTGTGTGAGTGTGGGTGTATTTGTTAGACTGTTTGTGTGTGTGTGCGTGTGCGACTGGCTGACCGCTTGCTAAAGTTCAGGGTTGTAGACGATGTTTGTTGTTTTTTTGTTGGCCTGCATGAAAGCGGTTAATTCTCTGGGCAGACGGTTTTTATTTTAAAGTTTTGTTGTTGTTATTGTTGCTTTAGCTGAAAACAGTTTTCGCTTTTATTTGCTTCTTCACAGAATAATTGACGGCATTTTCCAGCGTATTTGCTACTAAACAGTTATAATCGCCACAACTACTGTGCAACAGCCACACTCAGAGTATATTCCTCAGCGAGTGTGTGTGTGTGTGTGTGGAAGGCCGCAATCGTGATCGCTGTTGCTGCTTTGATGTTTACAGTTAATAAGTAATCGGTTTTGTTTGGTCATCCATTTTATTTGATATCCGATATGCATGTAATCGCTTTGTATGCTCATACGTCGTCTATGCCGTGCTATGCCATGCTATGCTTTGCTGTGCTATGTGGCCAAGCACATACATATGTAAGTGTGTGTATGTGCGCGTTTCGTTGGCATGTCGCATTATTCTGTTTTGTTTATGAACCTTTTAATAAGCTTGTTGTTATTGCTGCTGTTGTTTTTGTTATTGTTGTTGTTTTTGTTACATTTTGCCGACCGCTTAGATGATGTATCGAATGTTGTGTGCCAGACACTTAAGCGCCGACTCACGACTCATGACAAGTGGCAATCAGCGCTTTGTGATTAACGGTGAATTGTTGACTACTCACAGTTGGGGCGACGCCGAAGGTGCTAATGTAAGGTAATTACGGCATTTTCCTTCATTTAAGAAAAAATTTCCGAGCTTCTGGATGCGATTACGATTCAGGATCTGAGATCCGTGGAATACCGCTGAGCAGAGACTATCAATCCGATGTTCATGAGTTTCAAATGTCTTTCTAGTGATTCTATGATAGCCATTCTACTTCATTTTGAGGGCAAAAAGGAATCATCAAACCCGTCAGTCGTTCGGTGGCAGTTGAGTATCGACATTTCCATACAGCATATAACAGGGTTTTCAATAGAGACGCTCCGAAATTTGTTTTTCTCTTATCATTTCTTTTCAGTGAGGTTTGTTATCGGAGGATGGAGTCATGTGTGGAGGATGGAGTCATGCGTAGAAGTTTACGCAAGTTAGGAAAGTTCTCTGATCGCCATTCACTTGGGAGTGGCCAGAAACGATTCTTTTAAATATGACTCAAGCAGCTCACGACTTCCGGTCTTTGACCAAGTATCCTCTGGGTAGCCTAAGAACATCCGTTTGAAGGCGAGCTAAAGTGAGAAGGCGAAACATCCCCTGCATAGGGTTATGCGCTGGGTTTGGGACCCGCCACTTAAAAAATCACTCCCAATGAAAAGGAACAACAAGGAGGTTTGTCATCTCGTCATGGAAATATATATGATCCAGCAATGAGTCGAAATTTTTAAAATTTACCACCGAAATTTTGAATCAGTGGTTTCAACTTAAGAGCGCTACATTCAATTTATGATCGTCAAAACCGTCCTGTCAGATCAACAATTGAGCGTCTAGTGCAATAAATTGAATCCATAAGCGCAGTACAAAATGTTCCCGTGCCAGTGAGACAAAGAAGTGCCCGTAGTGTCGAGAATATTGCTGCCGCTAGCGCATCAATTGATAAAGTCCCAAATCAATCTCTCACACGTATCTCTATGATGTCATGGTGGAGGATTTTGTGAAAGATCTTGATCTACATTCTTATAAGATCAAATTGAGATCAAGAACTGAAGCCATTAGACCACCAGAACTGAGCAACAACTTGAAAATGATCTGGATATTCATCGAAAAGTTTTCTTCAGCGATGAGACACATTTCTGGCCGAATGGCTTCATTAATAAGCAAAATATGCGTTATTGGTCAGGCAGCATTGCACATATACTCCGTGAGTCACTATTGCATCTCGAAAAAAATAACAGTTTGGTGCGGCTTATGGGCAGGGGGCGTCATTGGGCCGTACTTCTTTCGTGATGATCAAGATCGACACGTTACTGTAAATGGGAATCTCTCTACCGCTCAATGATAATCGAATATTTTTGGCCCGAATTGTATGATGTAGACTTGGACAATATGTGGTTCCAACAGGACGGCGCCACAAGCCACACAGCGAACGTCACAATCGAGTTATTGAAACCCAAGTTTGGCGAACGTGTTCACGAACGTCTCACGAAATGGCCCAGTCAATTGATCGTCTCGGTCGTCCGATTTGACGCCGTTAGACTATTTCCTGTGGGGCTACGTCAAGACTATGGTCTATGCAATTTGATTGATAAGCTTCGTACGAATGTCGAACGTGAAATTGCAACAGTGTCGGCCGATTTATGCTTGAAAACTGCCAAAAATTAGCTTCAGCGTCTAGACGAAATCGAGTTCCACATACTATATAATGACATCGAATGTACTTTTGTAGCGCTTTTATTGAAAAATCCGTTACATTAATGATTAAACAATTGTCAGTCTTTTAGTAGAGTAAATTGTGAGAAGTAAACTGATTGGCGCCTATTAAATTAGCTTAAGAACTCGGAGTTGCAATGGATCCATCCAAAATATTTGCGGTATTACAAGCTAACGATCGTACAATATTTCGCCTTTTCATCTCCAAGTACGATAAATCCAATCCAACAAAATTGCGGCTATGTAATATACTCATATAGATGGAACTGACATAGACCTCAACGAGAGTTGACTCCTCTACACTACTTTATGAGGGAATATTCATTTTCAGTTTACTTCCTTGAGCAAAATTTGTGGAAAATTTGAGGAAACAGTTCGAACAGTAGTAGACCGAAACTGCCGCAGTTCTATCTTTTATAAGTAATAGCCTTATTGAGGAGAGTAATCGTGGAGAATTCTTACGATATTCATGTTACTTGCTTTTTGCTCAGTGTGACTTGCCATTTCATAATGAACAGACTTACTCTGGAAACACGATTGCAAATGTCACCAAAATATTGGTTCGTTTCGCGCAACGCATTTCGCACTGCGTTCAATATTCTGCTTCCCAACACGCTTATGTCGTATGCTGCACATAGAAGGCGCTATTTTTGCTGTGGAACGAAGTATCGAAGAAGACTTGAATGAGTTCATCTTGGTTTGCAGGCTTACAAAATCCAACTGGAGCAAGAAGTTTTCTTCAGCGATGATGGGCAGGGTGATCTTAGGATCTTAGGTCCATATTTCCTCAAAAATGAAGCCGGGCATAAATAATGATTTTTAATGCTTGAATGTGGACGACTTTGGTTTCATCAAGATCGAGCTACATAGAGCTGAATGAAACTTTCATGAGGGCACTATCATCATGACCTCCAATAACGTGCGATTTCACACCGCTGGACTATTTGTTGTTGGGTTATTTGAAGTCACTTATCTACGCAGGTAAGCCCGAGACGCCTGATTTCTTGGAAGATAATATTCGGCGCGTTATTGCTTATATATGGAGAAAGTTAAAACAACCTATGACCTTCTGGAACAGGAACATTTCTTCATTAAACTTAGCGGAAAACTTCATCTTACATTGTTCTCTGTAATGCTTCGAATGATTGTTGGTTTGTTTTTTTCTCGCCATCTCCCTACATGAGAATCCAGTAATCAGTTCCTCATCTCGTCATTGCCATGCCCAACTGATCTAAGGGCAATCACGTACATTTCACCATTCACTATTATTTTAGCACGTCATAAGTTTTACTCAATGAACCAATTAAGCATACTAATATGATATTATATGGTATATATGTAGTAAGCACGAATGTATGCTCTGTGTTTCTCACGTCAAATGTCAACAGCAGACACGTGCTCTCAGCAACCTGACCATAGGTACAAGCATAAGGGCGTATATTGTATACATAATCTTACATATATGTTCAGGTACATAATTATAATATATCCAATTGTCTGTCAAAATATTCGATTCATAAAGAGATCGCTTTGTCTAAACGCAGATATTACAGAGCATACATGTACAAACACACAATTGTGTTTATTTGAGTGTGTAAATGACAAAAGAATCTTTAGAATTTCGCTTCTTCGTTTGAAACGAACTTTCGAATATGGTTAATTAACATGAATTAGGTGCAGACAGGTGCGTAAAGCCAATTTAGTTTAGCCAAAAAGTTGTCTATTCATCGGGTGTCCGTCCGCCAACTTCCGTCACGCACTAGAAACACATCCGTTTGCGTCAATGCTGGCGTACGGTCTAACTTTGTAAGTAGCCAGATGTTTAGGACAAAAGATTTTTAGGCTTTCACGTTTTTGATCGAGGTTCTTCAACAAACATATGGCGTTTTGGCTTGATGGAATGCAATATTTGGGGGGTTTAAAAGTTATATGTATTCCTCTCCAAACTTCTAATTGTTTTTATGGCAAAACACACACTAAGGTTTGACTTTGCTTTTCAAGTGGCCGAATATCATTGGCTTGTACAAATTTTAAATCGTGTGTAATCAAGAAATAATAAAGTCCTGTTCCTGTTCTTGTTCATAAAATAGTCTTTCATCAAAATTATAAAGCTTTAAACTGGTCATCCCAATATCAAAATTTATTTAATGTTTTAAATATATCAAGGACTTGGTTAAACGATATCAAAAATATTATTCTGAAGAATCGTATGCTTTGCTTGAGGTATGATGTCTCAATATGACAAAGACTCACTTTGTCCATGAAAGCCGAAAATCCGCTTGTTATCTCACGTAGTATATTTTTAAATGGCAAAAATGCTCTCACGGAATCTATTTTATTTATTTATTTATTAAAAGAAAAATAATAATACAATTATTATCTTACAGAGTAAGAAGCACTAGCTGCCAGGGCTTACGGCTTCACGGAATCTAACGGTGAGTAATACCAAGGTATACACGATTTTTGGATACGGCCTTTACTGCTCAGGACACATAGTAACCCTGTTGACTACAATGAAATATGAGGAAAGATTTTTCATATTGCAAAGGATCTGTATTTAAAAGCTTATCAGATCTGCTTCCAATTAAAGTTTTCCACATGTTTATTTTGACTTTACATAAGGTCGTTTTTATACCGTTTAGGCGATTTTTACGTATTGTCGCATCTCTCCTTGCAACAAGGATTTTGTTTGTTTAGGACAGATCCCATAGATCCATATATGGTTCCTAAAGGCACAGTTTGTATGTTGATATCCCTGATATCGAATAAGTTTTATATATAACATGTGATCCAAGGTAAGGTAATTATTTCAATAGCCTTTTTTGACAGATCACGATTGAGATGTGTCAAGCTATTCGCAACGCCATCACCCATGTTGAGACCCAGCATTCATTATTGGATAATATTAAAATAGACAACGTCTGACACGCAGTGAAGAAAACATAGCAGCCGTAGCTGATAGTGTACACGAACACCGTGGAAAGGCGGTTTGGCGCCGTTCGAAGCAGCTCGAACAGGCGTATGGAACGACTTGCGCCAATTTACGTCGAGATATTAAATTGAAAGCGTACAAAATACAGATTGGCAATAACTGAAGACACTCAAGCTTCCAAAGCAACATGGGCTCTTGAAAAGTTCTAAGAAGGTCCGACGATCTCGAGCCAAATTTTATTCAGTGATGGGGCTCTTTTCTGGCTCAATGGGTATGTAAATAAACAAAATTTCCGCATTCGGACGAAGAATAACCTGAAGAGATTCAAGAGCTGCCATTATATCCAGAAAAGCACCGGTTGGTGGGGTTTGTGAGGCGGTGAAATCATCGGTCTATATTTCTTCAAAAATGTATCGCACCATGATAATCGACTATTTGATACCGGAGATTGAAGCTAGTGATCTCGGCGACATTTTATTTTAACAAGACGGCACTATTTCCCAAACATCGCATCAATCAATGCATTTATTGAGTGAATACTTCGATGAGAAGATAATTTCACGTTTTAGACTTAGTTTAGAGTTTTTCCGGTATAAAGTTTAAAGTCTATGTGAACAATCCCGATTCGATTGGCCTTGGAGAAAAATATCACGGGTGTCATTCTCCAGTTACCAGTCAAAATGCTCGAACGTGTCATCGAGTATTGAAATCAACAGATGGCTCATTTGAGAATGAGCTGCGGCCAATATTTGAAAGAGAAATTCTTAAACAAATTAATGCCAAAAAATATTCTTTCGAATTATAATAAACATTCCCCATTAAATATGAAGTTTGTTAGTGGGAACCTCGACCGATCACCCTTTAGGTGAGCCTGAGGTGATAAAAGGGTCGTTAAGTTAACAATAAATCATGTCCAGAAAATAAAATACGAGGTTATACCATACGAGGAAGATACATACATATATATTTATAAATGAACTGGATGACGAGTCGAGTTGAATTTCACTTCTGAACTGTTAAAAGAGTTGTATAGGATAGATTATAATAGTTGTATAATGGACAATTGGGCCATCTCTCAACCAAAAATGCTCGGACGCGGACCACAAATTTTTAATACCCCCAGATACAGAATATGGAAACTTCAGTACCTATAAACGACTTTACGCTGAAAATATCGGCTTTCTAATATATTATACCTAATATAAACATTGCCGAACTTTAGGTGTGTTGAGTTGTTTCTGCCTCATCTTCTTCCAAACAGCTTCTGCAGACGGCGGCTGGTAAGGTTCCTAACCTTACAGCATGTATTCTAATAGGACAATGACCTCTTAAAAGCCCCACAACTAGGGATAGCCTAGCCTTACTGAGGGCAAAGAGATTACTAGATCTCCTGCGATCAATCTTGCGACAGAAGACTTTTGCGGCTACGCAAGTACCGATGGTGACCCAGCGCTGGCCAAGCTTCCGCGAAGCCCACCTATTTAGTAGTACAACATAATCGGATACGGGAGCCTTTCCTTGCTACCTCTTCAGCTTTTCAATTACCTGCGATTTCGCTATAGACCCCGACCTTATTGAAGAATAGTTCGAAAAGCAATCATACCGAAAATGCAACCCTCGTATTACATATATGTATAATTTCAAAAAATTTTCGTTACTCTCAGCAGTTTAACGATGACGAATGACTAAAACCTCATGACTTAATTAAACAATTCTGAAGCAAAATTCTTAACAACACACTTAATTTCCTCTTCCCAGAATGATGTGGAAATAACCAACTTAATTTGTGTTATGCAACCATAAATCACGGAACTAGTGCAAATTCAATATTTTGGAAATCAAAATATAATATTTACTAATAATATAGATTTCACATGCAGTTTGACAAGTAAATGCCTAAAAGTGTTGATGAATTCTGACAGGAGGAAGTACTAATATGGTGATGCATCGCATGAAGCGAATTTCATTCATGAATAAATAGATGGAACTAGTGAGGGGAGGAAGCTGTAGAGAGCAAAAACTACAAAACAAAAATGTTTATATAAACATATTTATAAATCCACATACATACATAGACTACGAATCATGAAACAATTTGGCATGCTTGTTCACATGAAAAATTAAAACTGAAATCGAAATTTCAATACTAAATATTTATTCAGCACGATTCATACGAAAACACTTGTAGACACTGAATAGTGCCAAAAGCGGCAACAAACATGTAGTAAGTGTTTGGAATGCATCGAGTAAAAATTTCTGTGTTAAAATTGTTTCGACTGAGTGCAAAATTAAATTATTTTACTAAAAATAATAACGCCAATTTTTATGGTTGATTAAAATGTGGAAAATGCAGCACTGTTTCCATTTCTTTATTTTTTTCAATTTAATTTTAGGATATCGTACTTAATAGCCAAAACTTTTCGGAGTTCAGAGAATTTCATCTATTACTCAAGCACAAAAAAATCAACGGCTGTCTAAACCTAAGCGTACTTCCGTCTGCTCCAAAGGCACTCGAACTGTGGAATATCTCTGGAGAGTTTGAGTACGAAATCGGCAGGTCAATCGATCTTAGTTTGTAGAACAAGCATCTCGGCTGCTATCAAACCCTAGTCATTATGGTCATCAGTGCCGAACTTTTTAATATATGGTAGTCCTTGAAGTTTATCTGATAAGATCGGCAAATGACGCAGAATCTCCTTTGCCACGCTTTGAGCTTTTCTAGGAAAAGCCATACAACTAGAAATAGGATTGTTCATCTCTTCTATAATATGATCCCATTTCACTAATTCGATTTTTATTCTTAAGAAAAATATATGTACTCAAGACCAGTTGCAAGGTATTCAGTGAGCTGAGGAGCAAAGCTCAGCGAGGCCAGCCTATTCCTAATTGGGGAGGTTATAACAAGGCCTATCGGCGTCCAAGCTGGAGAAGTTGTCAGAAAGAAGGCGAGATAGTAACTTCCCAGGAATTCCTTATTGATAGTCCCGTATTTGGAAGATCAAGGCTTAAACACTTGAGAGCTCACACTTTCTGATATCCTACCGAACTGGTGGGAATAGAAATTAAACCCCGGACCAAATTTTTATTGCGCTTTGCTGGCTTATAGTTCGAATAAAGGAATTCTATTCATATGGCTTCAGAAAGGTCGAGTTAACAACAGCGCGCCCCTCGTTTCTTATTTTCGCAATTTGGCGCCATTTCGAAATAACAAGTAGTCAGGTCCTTCTCCACCTGATCTATCCAACGGAACGGAGGTCTTCCTCTTCCACCGTCGGGTACTGAATCGAAAACCTTCAAAGCTGAAGTGTTCTCTTCTATCCGGACAACATGACCTAGCCAGCGCAGCTGCGGTCTCTTGATTCGTTGAATTATGTCGACTGCGGTACTCGCCGATGCTAATTGGCAATGGACCATAAATCTTCCGCAAAACCTTTCTTTCGAACACTCTTAAGTCCGATCCAGCAGATGATGTCATTGTCCATGCCTCCGCACCATAAGGCAGAATGGGAATGATAAAGAACTTGTAGAGTTTGGTCTATCGACAGAGGACATTACCTTTCCATTGTCTACTTGGTCCAAAGTAACGCCTGTTGACAAAAATTATTCCGCGTTGGATTCCAAGGCTGGAGAACCTTCTCCTAACAAAATCCACTCGATTTGTAAAAAAAAAAGAAACCGTCAAATTCCGTTGTACCGAAGCCACCCTTTATTGGTGCTCTTCCTATAACATAAAAGAATATGAGCAGATATTTTTCTCCATTTTGATCGGTCCGTTTGTTGTCACATGAACAGCTTTTTGGGGAGAACAAACGTATAGGCATTTTCTGGTCGGTATCTCATCAACTGAAGAACTAGTTCGCACATATACAGGCAGACGGACGTGTCACTTAAGTATATTCTTAATAGACTCTCCGATATTTCATTCTGGATGTTCTTATGTCGCAACACTCTTCATGTATTCTATTCAGGGCATAAGCATATTTGTCTACAAATGTAGTGCTGCCACTTTTCATTTCAATACCTGCATTGTGCTCTACCCTGATATGGGACGTTTCTGTACAGAACATTTCAATATTCAGAACTGATTTCCCAAGTATATTCCAATTGCTACGAATGTTTTAATAGTGAATATATTCCAGATATACTTATGTATAACAACAAGGCGGCAACCCTTATTAGAAATAAATATTTTTCAAGGAAAAAAAGCTTAAAACTGTTTAGTTCTTGCGTTTCATTTATATCATGTATATAATTTAAAAAAAATAAATAAAATAAAAGGTGGCAACCTTCAAAAATTAATAAATATAAAATATATTCCTCACAGAAATGAGCCTCAACAATGTTTATTTTTCGTGTTTTATATATATTATGTACTTAATTTAAAAAAAATGTAAAAAGGTGGCAACCACTTTTAAAAATATTTTTAACTTAAAATCTCTTTGGCATCCAAAACTTGATATTCAGAAAGCAATAATTAATTTATCCCATTTATTTTATTAAATACATATTTTGGAACAGGTGGCAACCCTTTTACAATTTTTTCTATGTAATGTAGAAAAAAATGCTATTACCATTATAAATTGCTAAAGTAAGATAGTGCAATAATTAGTGTCAATTTTTTTTCAACGCATACAGGTAAATAAATTTGTAGAATTCATTCGTAGTCTTTGATAGAAATATACTATATAGTACTATTGCCCAATAAATGCCAAAAAGTTCAAATTGGGAAATCGTATGAGTATACCTAATTTTGCAGTTTGTGCATTTAAACCAAATAAATGCATAAGAAAAACTACATATCTATATACATGAGGGTGTGTCTTAAATGCCGGAAGAGTAATTTTATATCCGATTTTTTTTAATTCTGAATAACGCTACTGTTACAATTAGTCAAATTACATACATAAGACATAAACATTTATTTTTGAATTGCAGACTTCGACCAATAAATGAACCGCCCTAAATATTGCTCGAATAAAAATATAATATTCTCGAGGTAAAAATGTACTTATTTGACATTCTCGATTGTAGTAGTATTGATTGCGGATGTTAGATGAAATAATTAATTTGTTGTTGTTTTTCCTTAATCCAGTCTCGTCCTTGACGCTTGAGCTTTCGGAAATTTACTAAACAATTTTCCATAATCCAACACATCACCCTAATGTATGTACATATGTATTTGAGTGCGAAAGCTTCACTGCCACGTTATGTGCCAGCAATAAATCACACGAGATGCAAATAATTTCAAATTGTTGGCAACAAAATTCGGGTGATTTCCGTTTACAGCTAACCGAGTGAGCAATCGAGCAATTTATCAATGATGCATCAACATGTGCACCATAAACGGGTCTTTCGGTCTTTCGATATTTTATGCAAATCACTGAAAAAGGGGTCAAAGTTCAAAAGCACTGCCAGCCAGCGAATGTGACAATAAAGTGATTGGGTGAATGGCTCTGGCATAATTATGATTTCGGACGAACAAACGGAATATATTTTACACACAACTGCGGTTCACCGACTCGCCGCATATGTGTTGGTGATAATTGTTGCTCCAATAGCCAAAGTGTATATCATTAAATGCAACAACAAGTAGCGAGCTGTGTGACCCGAGCATAGACGCCAACTGGCGACCAGCTGACAGGCGGACCGAGATGTAGACGAGCCGGCAGTAGGTGAATTTGCATAGACAAACAGCTAGACAACAAGTCTCTCGGCAGTGCCACACACACACACACATTCAGAGACAAAAGCACAGTTATGCCCGCTCGCATGCACCCGCCCATTCATTCACTCAGTGATTCAAGTATTCATTCAATCATTCGCCCGTCCGTCCCCCGTGCGCTTCCCGTCCGCCGACCGGCATTTGTGCCGTGAATTACATAGTTGGTTGCATATTAAGTTTACGGCCAACAATTGCAGCGATTGCAACTGCTAATTAACATGGCCAAATCAAGTCTGGCCTGTGGCAGACTGGGCCGCACCAAATCGAGTGCAACGGCGAATGTTGGCAATCAAATCAGCGGCGCAGCGCCGCAGCGTTCATGGCGTTTGCATAATAAAACAGCGACAGTGCAGGAACATAAATGTGCACACACACATACATATACATATATGCTAAATACATATGCACAAATGCAATATGTAGAACAACAATATCCACGCAAAAAAAGTCGAAAAGAGAGCAGCCAACAACAGCAGTTGCGCTTTGATGATTCAGCAACAATAAATCCGATTTATGTATTTAATGCTTGCGCACTGTTGTTGCTGTTGTTGCTGTATGCTTGATTTTTGTTAAATATTTAAGGCTCTTATACAAGTATATGCGCTGACTAGTTGTATACTGTTGGTAGAAATGTAGCCACGTAAATACTAAGAGAAATACTACTGTGCCCAAAATATAAGGTGACATTGTATTTATTTTGAAAATTCTTTATTTATTCTTCCAAATCAATTTCATCCCCTTCAAAGTAATCCCCTCCCGATGCAATGCACTTATGCTAACGGATTTTCCAATCTTCGAAACACTGGTTGTAGTCACTTTCCGGGATGGCCTTCAGTTCCGTCTTCGCTGCGGCTTGAATCTCCTCTATCGTATAAAAACGGTGTCCCCGGAGCGGTCTTTTGAGCTTGGTGAACAGCCAGAAGTCGCACGGCGCCAGATCAGGTGAATACGGTGGTTGCGGAACGATATGGGTTGAGTTTTTGGCGAAATGATCACGAATTACGAGGGCAGTATGGGATGGCGCATTATCGTGGTGTAAAAACCAAGAATTGTCTTTCCACAATTCCGGCCTTTTTAGGCGGATAGCGTTACGCAAACGACGCATAACATTCAAAAATTATTCCTTGTTGACTGTTTGACCGGTTGGAAGGAATTCATAATGCACACCACGATAATCGAAGAAAACAGTCAACATGACCTTGATTTTTGAGCGACTTTGGCGCGATTTTTTTGGCCTCGACTCGCCTTTGGCACGATATTCGCTCGATTGATCGGTTGTTTCGGGGTCGTAAGCATAGATCCAAGTCTCATCGTCAGTTATAATGCATTTCATGACACCCTGGTAGTCGAAAATCATCGTTTCGCTTACTTCAACGCGACGCCTTTTTTCCAAAAAATTCAATGTTTTCGGTACCAGTCGAGATTTGACGCGCTTGAGGCCCAAAACATCCTTCAAAATGGTATTGGCTGAGCCTTTCGATATGCCAACTTCATCTGCAAGGTATCTAATTGTTAATCGACGGTTTTTCAACACCAAATCTTTGATTTGTTGAACGTGAGCTTCGTCGGTTGAGGTTGATGGTCGACACGTTCACGGCCGGCTTGGAAGTCATTATACCACTTGTAAACATTTTTTTTTAGACAAAGCCTCATCACCGAAGGCTTTCTGAACCATCCTCAACGTATCCACAGCAGAAAATTGATTCCGTAAACAAAATTTAATGCAAATTCTTTGCTCAACAAATTTGACATTGCAAAAAACGAAAAACTCACTTTTAGCAGCTCACAAAACGACACATATCTCAAACACTAATATATTGACATGAAATTTGACATAAATGTGACTCATAGTACTACCAACCTAAAAAAAAAATCTCCAAATCCTTCAAAGCGCGCAGTTTAAATTCAAATGTCACCTTATTTTTTGGACACTCTTATGCCGTTTTAGTGTGGATAAATATCTGTTGAGTTTTTTTTGAGAAATTTCCCGTTATTTATAAAATAGTATTCCATTTATGTGAGGTTAAGTTAAGGTTAGGTTTAGAGGTCGAAGTTAGGTTAACAGAGCGATCTCAACGGTGATCACACTTTGACAGCTTAGAATGCCAATCCTTTGTGATACCTAAAATCCCTTACATAATGGATCATAAGACCCTTACAAATCGACAAAGCGCTGTCAGCCTATCACAAATTTGCTAACGAGCTCTGCTCTGTTTTCGGACTAAAGGCTCACTTCCCCGTATGAGGCTGCACTTCGTAGCAGCATGTCTGTGGTCACCTTAATAGCAGCCACTTTTGCCTGAAAAACAGTGCTGTGGTAGCCTGAAGCTGATATTGACCCCTTCAACCTTCCCTCCTAACCTCGACCCATCTGCGAGACAGCTCACTACGCCTTATCTCCAGCGACTCCTCCACATCCACATATCCTCTGAGCCTTATAGCACACTTCACTGCAATATACCTAGTGAGGTCAGGTATGTTGCTGCGAAGTGTGCTATAAGGCTCAGAGGATATGTCCACTGTTTGTATGTATCAAATGGCATCAAGTGCTATTTTTAATGTATTGCGTAGAGTCCACCGAAGATGGCTTTGAGAACCGCTTGTTGGACACGTTTTAACGTCTTAGGAAGTATGGTCTTTTCGAGCGTCTTCCACCAAACGAATACATCACGTTAACAACATTATTAACTTGAATATTGCTTTATAGCGCCAAAACAACACCTTTGGTAAGAGTTTCCACCTTTATCCTATAGCGCCCTACAGCAACAAAAGACACCAGATGCCGTACAAACAGGTTTAAATCGTGAACCTGCGAAAGAGGGGAAAGCGTATTTGGGAGGTATAAGATCTCCTAGTCAATAACACCAATTCAGTTTTCCTTCGGTTGATGGCTAAGCCACTTCTATACGACTAGTTGGATATTACGTTTACGCACCCTTCGGTTAGCTCATAGACAGTATTTAGAAGTTCAATTTTAACCATAAAAACAACGTTGCAGCGTAGGATTGCAATCGACAGCACCGTTCATCTAAGTCTTAAGGTAGGTCGTTAACCACCTAGATCCCAAGCAGTGGGCAAAGTACCCCTCATGAAGTGCTTGAAGTTCAATTCCATCTCAAACTTTTCGAGAGCTTTAACCACTGCCTCTGGCTGCACATTATTGAAGAGACGTCCGATCTCAAGAAAGGTACCTAAAGCAAATTTCTTCTGCCTTAGGGCTCTCTCCAGCCTTGACATTACATGCTGTAAAGTATTGTCGACCTGGTTTTGATATTGCATGCTGTGCCCTTCACAGTTTATTTTTCTCCATGAGTTTTTCCAACATTTCCAACAGAAACGAGAATGAGCTAACGGGCATGAAATCCTTACCACAGATGTCAGAGCTCTTTCCGGGCTTCGGTATAAACGTAACGTTAATCAGTCTTTAGGTCTTCGAAGCATGACGTAATCTAATGCAGTTCATGTAGATGGGGTCCAGCCAGCCGCATAACACCTGCTGTTGCACCGGTATGATGCTATCAAGTATCTTCAACGGTTTAAATGAATTCAGCGCCTAGGTAAGGTTAGATTCATCCAAAAGGTCCAGCAAGGCTGATTTGCTTACGAAGTTAAAACAGTTTTTAATGCAAAAGACTATAGGTAAGATGAGAATATTCTGACCGCCTATTACGCCATACTATGTAGTACATCAGTCTGTCAACCCTTTCAGAAATTTCATTTTATATATTTTTTTTTGTGATTTCCGGATTTTCTGTACTGGTTCAGTAGCCAAATTGATGGTACTTACTGGCAATTTGACCTGAAAGCCAGTATACATATATGTAGCCGGTATATCTTTTGTCTGCCTACTTATTTGCTCAACTTCCGTCAGACTTTTGACGTATATATCGACCTTCTTTTTGTTTTTTCTTATATTGTTAGCTATCTCAACCGTTTTTCTGACCACAAAAACTTCCGCCTGGAAGATACTGTAGTATTCCGAAAGCTTGAAAAGTCGCCTGAGATCAATCTCCTTGGAATAGATTTAGAAGATAGAAGAAAGTTGGCAGCATTCTTCAAAACTATTTGCGTTCGGTCGTTTATTTTATTATTTCAGCTCCCCTTGGTACAGCAATGCCTTCACTTAAATTGTTCGTAGTTTTAGAAAAATGTCTATCGAATTTGTGACAACTAAGCTTTTAATTTTCATATTTTATATAGATGGATTTATCTTTGTTTTTTTTTTAATTCTTTGTAGATTATTATTCCATATATCCATGCAGCTTTCCATAGTAGGTTCAATAGTAAAGGGTGGGTCATCTAACGTTTTAAATTTGAATTATCTATATTTCGACATTGGAAACGTCAAATACCATTCGGAAAGTGACAGATATTCAGTAAAAAGTCTGAAATTTACGAAATGGGTCGCTATTCACTAGAAGAAAACTGGGAAATATTGAAAAAAAAGAGGATGGTCAATTTTACCGAAAAATCATCTCTTTGGACGAGGCTCATATCCACCTCGATGGTTACGTTAACAAACAGAATTGTCGCATTTGGGGCACAGAACGGCGCTACGTGCCACACAGCAAACGCTACACTCAATCTTTTACGCCCTATCTTCGAAAATCGCATAATCAGCAAAAGAGGTGATGTGAATTGGCCTCCCAGAAGCGGCGATTTAACTCCGTTGGACTATTTTCTGTGGGGAGCTGTTAAAGATAAATGTTACGCCAACCACACAGAAACAATTCAAGATCTAAAGTACCAGATTCAAGCTGCTGCAGCTGCCATAAGGCCTGAAACCATCGAGAAAGTACTCCAAAATTAGGTGGATCGGAAGCTACTGTAAACTCAGCCGTGGTGGCCATTTGTCCGAAATTGTTTTCTACAAATAAATTTCATAAAACAACCTTTTAAATAAATGTTAGACCTTTGAAAAATATCAAGCCGTTTTTTTATTGACTTTTTAAATTTAAAATTTTATATGGCCCACCCTTTAGTAATAAATAGTGAAAAGTGAGTTGGCTAGAGGCGAGCTCTATGAACAATAATATTACATACCTGTCTGTATACTCGTTTCCTATTCGAATTGCAAATATCATCACATTAAACATTTTCACTGATCGAGAGCACATTAGTAATTTGTTGGATAACAGATTTGCTTACGTGAAGTTAATTTTTTCAATTGTTCTACCAAGGCAGCCAGCTGAACCCAGATCGTAAGTAATCGATTCATAAACAAATTATATTTGCAAATGTTGCCACCCAAACCAAAAAATGGGCTTGCTTTTTGCTTCAAGTTATACTTGCTGCTGCAGTTTGTATTTGCAATTTAAAATACAGTTACAAATATATAGACACGTGTGTTTATTATGTCTGTTATACATCTCACTGCACAGTGGGCCACTATGTGTTTCTTTAACAGCTCACTTAATTTGAATGTAACTGTCGTAATATGTAGTATCTAACTTTCCCACCCCTTGAAACATAGAAAGGGCGAATTGCTTTTTGACTAACTAAGCTTAAAGAGAGACCACTAAACATAATATAATATAACAACAAGTATATGCTGACTGTGAGCGGCAGAGACCCAAAGAGCTCCTATCAATCAATTACTTGTGGAACTGATTCGAAGAGCAAAACATTCAATCTGATTGGGTAGTGCTCTCTAGTTTTCTTTCAGGAATGTTGAAGCATTGGAACGGGAGTTCTAAATTTTGGGCACGAAGTTGCATAATATCTTCGTGTAGAGTTGGAGATCCAGAGTTGTAATAGCTGAACTAGTGAATTTGAATTTAACTTCAGTTATGGCCATCACTTTTATTTAATTCTCTTCAGATTTAAGACTCATATTTTGAACAAGCTACAGCTTTTTGAATCTCGGATAATCGAAGTACGCCGGGGGCCTAGCATAAGGCATCGATGCATAACACTATTTTACAGCCACAGCTATAGATATTATATTAACGCGAAGAAACTGAGACTAATCCGACGAAACAGTAAACTGTCAGAGTGTTTCTAATCTCTTGACAATGTATCAAAAAGGTTAAAACAGGGACCAACCGCAAGCGATGTCAAGAAAACTTTCTACCCGAATATTCTATGTTCAATGAGCTTTCTTTTTTCTTTATTGGCGGTTATAGCTGAGTTTACAAGAGAGCGCCAGTCTCTCTGACTCTTCACCGATGGGTACTGCTTCGAATACTCGCAGAGCTGGAGTGTTTTCATCCGTTCGGACGACATAACCTCTCCATAGTAGCCGCTACCTCTTAATTCGCTGAACTATGTCAATATCGTCATATATCTCGTACAGCTCATCTTTCCATCGACTGCGATATTCGGCGTATCCAGAGCGCAAATGACCATAAATCTTCCGCAGAACCTTTCTTTCGAAAACTCGTAACTCCGACTCATCACTTACCATCGTTCATGCGCCTGTACCATACCATGAGTAGTAGAATTGGGTCTTTATTCGTCGAGAGATAACTTTATTTTTCAATTGCCTCCTCAGTCACCTGTTGGCAACAGTTATTCTGCGTTAGGTTTCGAGACCGACGTTTTTGTTGGTGTTAAAGCTGGTGCCAAGATAGAAACAATTTTCTACGAATTCGAAGTTATGGTTGTCAACAGTGACATGAGAGCCAAGTCGCGAATCCGATGACTGTTTTTTTGATCGCAGAGGATATTTTGTCTTGTCCTCGTTAACTGCCAAACCCATTTGCTTTGTTTCCATATCTGGAGAATTCAGAACTACCATCGCGGTTAATGTTATCAATAGCACCGGTGTACGCCAACAGCTGTACACTCTTCAAGAAGATCGTACCTGATCGGTTAAGCTTTGCAGCTCGAATTATTTTATTCAAGAGAGGATTAAAGAAATCGCTTGATAGGGAGTCGCCTTGTATGAAACCTCGTTTGGTATCGAACGGCTCGGAGAGGTCTTTCCCGATATTGGTATTCCTCAACATCAGTTTACACAGCAATATTAGTTTTGCAAGGATACCAAATTCTAACATAGCGGCATAAAGGCAGCTCCTTTTCATGCTGCCTAAAGCAGCTTTGAAATCGATGAAGAGGTCGTGTGTATCGATCCTCTTTTCACGGGTCTTTTCCAAGATTTGGAGAATGGTGAATATCTGATTGGTTGTTGACTTGCCAGGCCTAAAACCACACTTATAAGGTTCAATAAATTTATGGACAGTGGGCTTTAATGTTTTACACAATATGCTCGATAGAACCTTTATGCGTTGTTTAGGAGGCTTATCCCACGGTAGATGGCGCAGATTGTGTGATCCCCCTTTTTCTGAATTAGACAGAGCACACTTAAATTCTCATCGTTGGGCATGCTTACGTCCGACTATATTCTACAAAGATGATGATGCTTCTTAACAGTTCTTTTCCGCCGTTTTTAAATAGCTCGGTGGGCAATCTATTGGCCCCCGCCGCTTTGTTGCTCTTCAGACGGGTAATTGATATTTGAGCTTGTTCATGGTCGGGCAATGGAACGTATGCTCCATCGATCGGAAAATCGGGTTGGCCATCTACTAGTGTTGTGCTTTCACCGCCATTCAGCGGGCTAGAGAAGTGTTCCCTCCTGTGTGCTCTAGGGATCAGTCGCTAGATCACCTATGAAGATTCTACAAGAGTATGCTCATAGATGGAATGGATAAGATAATGCTTCGAACTTTGGACATATTATTCATATTTTACCACTATAGCAAATAGCTGTCATTCAAACTAAACCAAAAATTTCAACTTTCTAAGACATAAACGAAAAAGCGAGTATTCGAGAAACCATTATAATATCTAGCTATGCGAATATCAGAAATAAATATTATGAATCATAAGGCATGATATTTTATTCCCTTTTCCATATCTGAAAATTATTATTCGAAAATAACCGAAACCTCGTAAGTCCGGATATCCGGATCATTTTTCGAAGTTATATTAACAAATATTATATTAACGTTATCCAGATTTTATCCGTATCAAGACATATTCTGTACGGATATTCGGATAATGGAAAACATTGGGAGAGAAGCTTTTAAGGTTGAAGCTGGGAAATAAATGCTGATAAAAAAGCGTTTCATGAAAACCTATTTACAGAGCTTAAAACACATTCTGGTGCCACTGTCTGTCGGCAATGCATTTGTTGGAATTTCTTAATTAATAGTTTGATTTCAATTTTATATCAAATTTAATTTCTTTTTTTTTGTATTTTTTTATTTTTTTTTTTTTTTAATTTTTTTGTCGTTGCAGTTGTTTTCGCCTTTGTCTAATAATGCAATTTTTATTCAAAATTCGCGCTCGTGCAGCGTGCGGATATTGTTGGTGTGCAGCGATTGTCTGTATGTCCGTCTGTTTGTTTCGCCCCCGTTGCAGTGCCGTGAGGTATCTTAATAAATTTATGGCAACAGAAATATTTCTTGCCACTTTTATTATCTGCGCTGTTGTTATTATAATTGTTATTTTGCTCGTTTACTCGTTGTTGTTGGTGGGGGCTTTCGTTCAGGCGGTTCAGGCGGCGGCAACTGCCAGCAATTGCCATTGTTCGGCGCTTTTTCAGTGCATTTTCCAAAACTACAAGTGTTTTTCGCATAAAAGTCCAAAACAAAAAGGCATTAATTTTACTTGTGCATAAAAGCGAAATGTTGTTTTCGGCTATTGACCCCCAGGAATGTAGTTTTCTTGATTAGATTGGCCGCTGTGTGCGGCATGCATACGAGTTTATGAAATTTAATTAAAAAATCAAATTAATAGTTTTGATTTAACGATTTCTCGACTGAGTCATTGTCTGCTTATTTTTGATTTAATGCTCTCGATTTCGCAAATAAATTACTACTTGCGCCTGTGGTCGTAATAAAATTGCATTTAACCTTGAAATGCACTTGAGGCAATTAAAGTAAAAACGTTTAGAATGGACCGGAATATGAGATGTGTGGAAAACTGATTTACATTAGTGAATGACCCAATGCTTAAATGCAAATAAATGGCCTTAGATATGCTTACACAAGAAAATTAGTGTATTTTACTTTCTCAACGAAGAGAAAAGCATTTCAGATACATTTCTTAACAAGAAAAAACGTTAACTTCGGCTGCACCGAGGCTAATATACCCTTACAGGTGCATTTCTTTTAGTAACTATGTATTCAGTTTATATGGAAGCTATATGTTATAGTAATCCGATCTGAACAATTTTTTCGGAGTAAGCTCGTTGGCCATTATGCCAGTGCAAGCCTTTTGAATGGCCTCTACGTCCGCATAACGCTTTCCTTTCATGGGAAAATGCATTTTTCCGAAAAGGAAGAAGTCGCATGGTGCCATGTCACCCCGTTTCATCACCAGTCACAATATTGTAAAGGAAGTTTCTGTCCTTTTTAACCTCTTTAATGATGTCCTTCGAATGTTGGATTCAGTCAGTTTATTTGTGCGGAACAAACCGTGCACACACCTTCCGTAAGCCCAAATGTTCGGTCAAAATGCGATAAATCGATGTTTTGGAAATGTTCAATTCCATTTCCATGAATTTCAATGATGATTTCGACTGATTTTTGATGAATTCGAGCACGGTTTCGATGGAATTTCCGGTGATCACGGATTTTGATTGGCCCACATGTTGATCGTCATTTATGTCCACACGACCACTTTGAAAACGTGGAAACCACTCCAGTGCACTCTGCTACGAAATAGGCCATCAACTTTGTTCATCAACTGAAACGTTTCGGTAAAAGTTTTACCAATTTTAGAACAAAATTTAATATTGGCTCTTTGTTCGAAGCTCATTTTCGAACCGATAACATAAACTTACGGAAACTTGAAACGCAATAACTTCATTTCCAATCGAAATATCATGAAATTCTCAATGGACAATCGGTAAAGATAGCAGATTCTAAAGCACCAGTCGACATATAGATGGCGCCACCAGGGGGCGCTAGATTCAAAAAGTCCTGTTTACTTTGGAAAACACCGTTTATATACATTCAGCCGTTGACAGCTAATTAGAAACGCGACTTATTTCAAATTAAATGAAATTATTTTCGAATAAATCACTTATTTTTACGGTTTTTTCACTCAATTTATTGAAATTTACATTAAACTTAAACTCTAATGGTAAAAATTTTAATTAAAAATCGGTTTGTTTTTAAGATTTAAATAAAAACATGTGGAATCAACGATTTGAGTGCGACAACTAATTAGAAACGAAAACATTTTATCAACAAAAACTAATGATATCACAAAAACTTGCTTACTTTCAGTTTGTATTTTGTTGCTTAACCCTTTTACTTTAATACTGCTTCACATCCACTGCGAATTGACGTTATAAGATTCTGACAGCACACCACTAGTGTTGCTTGCCATGCCGTCCTAATTTTATCAAAAAGGTCATCCATATTTGTGATATTTTTGGGACCTGCAGCTTTTTTGACATCAACAGAGATGTGTTCTCTTCAGACCACTCCAAAACATTCATGGAATTTTCAACAAAAAGCTTTTGTGTTGACTTTCCCGTATGCTTTGGATTGTTACTTTGTTAGAATTTCCATATAAGAGGCAAATTTCTCCTTAGTTCATGGCAGAATGACATTTTTTAGAATGTCGACGTATTTAACCTTTTTTAAAATTACATCAATCGTATGGAACGGACCTACAACATTCCAAGGAAAAAATTCACACACCATGATTTATCCTCCATCATGCTTCAGTACGTGTGAAACATAGCGATGATCAAATTCTTGATAGATTGGTCGGCGAACATACTTTCGGCCATCAGGATCTATGCGATTAGTTTTTGTTACATCGCTCCAAACAACATACTGCCATTGATTTGTTGTTCAAGATCAATAACAGTTGGAAAAGTCTACGCGTTGTTTACTTTGAATTTTAGTCAGAAGTGGTTTCCTGCGTGCTATCCTACCATGGAGTCCAAATTCGACCAAACGCCAGGAAATTGTTTCCTTGTATATTTGGTTATTATATTCGTCTTGAGTTTTATGTAGAATGTCAGTGGAACTCTTTTTTTTGGGTCTCCTCAGGAGATGGTAATAATTCTGTGGTATGTTTCTGTTGAAGTTTTTCGGGTTTTCTCTTCGCGTGTAACATTGGAAATAGTTTTAAAATTCTTTATATGCTTAAGGGCATTGAAAACAATTTCTTTTGAGCATTTGATCTGATTCGAAATTTGTTTGTACGTCTTTCCAGACTGGCGAAGGTCAAAAATGTAACTACGTAGGGCGGGGAGCGTTTGCTCATTAAGGGGGTATTCTACTCTAGAATTTTGAAAAATTAAATTTTTTGATATATTTAAAGTTTAGACCCTTAAAAATTAAAATTATTTTAAGAGCTACAGTTACTTTAGTGAAGCAGTACCTAGTCTGGTTCGGCCGTATCGAATTTTTTAAACGCGTTTTTCTCGAAACTACTTTTTCCACACGGTACCGGCATTATCTCAAGTTCTATACAACCGATTTACTTGAAATTTATTTTATATAATCCTTTATCGTTCTTACCAGCATCGTGTCAAAATTTTTGTTTTTAATATTTAAAAAAAATTCAGGAATTTCAAAAAAAAGCGTAAAAAATGATTTTTATTTTCAGGCAGTCGCCATTGTTCAAAAAAAAAATTTTTCGTGTTGCTTGAGGTAGGGACTATAACAGCATCTATACTGATTAAGAATTTCTTTTGATTTTTTTTTTTTCAGACCACCAGGAGAGTCGGGATCAATGTCACCAGGATGCGCAATTTTTTTTACACCTGTCTCTTTTCTGTAAATTTTTTTTGTATTCTTAAGATATCAATAAAAACACCATAAAAAATGGACAGTAAAAATATTTTTTGGTTTTTTTTTAAATAAAATTCAAAGAACTGCCCAAAATTTGATTTCTAGACTAGAATACCTCTTTTAAAAAACTTGAATAATACATTTTAATATAATTTAAACCACAACTTTGAAACACACCCTTACCAGAAATCAACAATATTATTAATAAAAATTAACATCTTGAGGAATTTTAATTCTTTAAACAACTGTTTCTAATTAGCTGTCGCACTTTATTCACCTTCTATATTGTAACGCACTTACTATTTGGGGAAAAAATAAAAGAATTTTAACTTCACAACTACAAAACAGAGTGAATTTAGTAGTAAATAGAGTAACACGAACAATGCAAGACTTTTAGGAATATAAGTAACGGTATATCAAAATTTTTTATCATTATACTCATCAGCCACCTACAAAAATGATATTTTTATATGTGTATTTATAAGGTCTCAGATGTTTCCTTCTGGTTTCTTCTTTAAAACTAAGTGAATGAAATGAAATATGTTGATTTAAAATGAAAATGAATATGTGATTCAATTTAAATCAACTTTGCCATCCTATCCGCAGGTAACAGCTACACTGCTATGAAAAAAAGTATGCGACGGTGCATTATCGTGGCGTAACCAAAAGTTTTCGGCCCATAATTCCAGCCTATTTTTAAACTCTTGCAACCTGTTGCTACAGGCTGTATCACCTAAAACTAATCGATTTGGATATAGATTTATATATATGGAAATGATAACGATGACGAGAAAAGTTGAAATACGGGAGACTGTCTGTCTCTCCATTCGTCCGTGCTAGCTGTAACTTGAGTAAAAATTTAAATATCGCGATGAAACTTGGTGCGTAGGTTCCTTAGCACAAAAAAAATTTCGAGTTCGTTGATGGGCGTAATCAGACCACTGCCACGCCCACAAAACGCCATCAACCAAAACCTATAAAATCTCATAACTAAGCGCTAAATTAAGATACTAATACTAATTTGTCACAGGGGATCGCAGTAGCAAGGGGCGTATGGACGAGAAATTTTGAACAAGTGGGCCCTCTAATATGCTTAATATACATATCTCCTAAACTACTAAAGCCACAATAACCAAGTACCGAAGTGTAGATGTAATCGGAAGATAACCCAGCTCCTAGATGCCGACTTTACGGACCCCAGTATCTATAGTTGACTTTTGTGCGAAAATATCATTCAACTGAAATTCAGACATAATCTTTTCCTGACAATAGTAATCTTATGTTTCAAAAATGGGTTGAATCAGTTAAGGAAGTAGTAAAGTTAATTCGAGCGAAAAAAAGAATAATTTCAATAATTTCTTTAAAGATACAATGAATATTTATTTATTTGTATAGCTGTAGCATAATTATGTGATAGCTAAAGAATATTCTGTTAAAGTTTCAAAGAAAAATATTTAAAAATGAGCCGGTGACAGAGAATCTTCACAGACGTTCCAAAAAAAAGTTGATTCGCGGTGAACCGCATAACTCATGACTGGATCATCTGAAATTAAAAACCAAATTAATTTGAATAGTTGATGAGTTTCCTCAGGTAACGCTGTCGAGTTTTTTTTTAATGATTTTTCAATTGTTTACAACGTTCGGAACTCAAAATACGAAATTTTGTTGTGTGAAAATAAGTTAAAATTAAACAAAAAACTCGACGGCATTACCTCACAATTTATGTAAAGAAAGACTGTGCAAAATTTCAAAAGGATCGGTTCAGTAGATTTTGAGCTACAGAGTTCACCGTCTTCGAAAAAGTGAAGTGAAGTTTCACAGCCGCTCACAATCAAATCGGAGGGCGGAGACTTACAAGTGTTTATCTCCGTCAATTTTGCTTTAATTGCTCTCAAATTTTCACAGAATAATCTTAGGATATTGTACATTAATATGAAATAAAAAAATGCAAAAAAAAAAAATATAATTTACTACCCCCTTAATACATCCCTGAGTCCCCATGTATCTAATATAAAGATTTTTGAACTTCCGGGTGACTTTATGTTGAATATATCGGCCAATATTATAGTTTTCTCTTATAATACGTATATAACAGAACTTCCACTATTTTAATTAAAATATATAAAATTGGACGAAAACTTGTCCTGTTCTTGACCGTCTGCTTTGCTCCATTTGATTGGTGATTGTATGTAAGATACCTTAATGAAACCCAGGGAGGTATATGGCATGATAATATTTAATAGACAAAATCAGGTCGATACCACCTCAACGCCCATATGCTAAATATAATGATTTTCGCTTTCCTAATAAACCTTATGCCGAATATGCCGGTCAGTGTATGACTTATATAGGTATGACAATTAAGTAATGAGACTGATGCCATAAAAACCGGATATTTGACAATTATTCTACAACTCTGAAATTCCCTTCAAAGTAGTCCCCTTTACAGCGATTCCAGCGCGTTTTCCGTGCTTCGTAACATTTCTGGAACGCTTCGACTGGGATTTTAGGAAACAAAGAAAAGTCACAGGGTGACATGTCGGGCGAATAAGGCGGCTGTTGCAACAAGGCGATCCCTTTGAGGCCAAATAATTGGACACGCCGGTGTGACACAGCGCCTTGTCGTAATGAAGGATCCAGTTACGAGCGATGTTTGGGTGCACCCTGTTGACTCGTTTTCGCAATCTTTCGAGTACTTGGCAATAGTGGACTTGATTCACAGTTTTCCCCGGTGACACGAATTCTTTGTGGACGATTCCACGGCTATCAAAAAAGGTAATAATCATCGTTTACAACTTCGACTTGCTCATACGAGCTTTTTTCGGGCGGGGGGCGCGCGGAGACAACCATTGTGAGCCTGGGCACGACTAAGAGCACTATCACCATACACTCTTACAATTTTAGTGTACGTTTCCGAAGCTGTTTCGCCCAATCTGGCGCAAAATTTTATCGCGACGCGTTGCTCTTGATTTCGTTTTTCCATTTTCGTGACGAGCACTACAAACACACGTCTATTCAACTTGACGCAGCAGGCGAACTAAACAAGCTAGAGCGATGGTACATATATCAATGGAGAGGGAAGGGATGCCGGAAAAAGAAAAAGATAATTTCAAGGTCACAGGTTTACCACAAGCGGGGCAATAAGATCAGTCTCATTACTTAATTGTCAAACTTCGTAGAAAGACTTAATTTTTTTGCTCACATGTTTTTGGGCTCGTGTGAAAAATTCGAGTTTTATGAGCTAGTAAAGCAAGAAGAAAATAAAATATATACACATATAATCATACATATGTAAGTTTATATGTGTAACTATATATATTTATATATATTTATATATACTTAGGCAATTCACAAGCTTTGTTGTATGTCTTATGTCATATTTTAATATTCTAAAAAAATACGACACTTGTGAGCACCCTTAACTGTTGTATGTCATATTTTGTCATATTTCCACACGGAGGCGTTTTGGTTTACACTGCAATAAAATTATTTGCAACCACATAAACACCAAAATATTTTCATATTTCACTTACATTCAACTTAATTTATTTGAATATCGTGGTTTCCTTCCATATTAATAACGAAATTTATTAAATTTATTAATTTCAAACACTTAAACGCCAGTAATAAGAAAGTAAACAAATACAGCTCATAGAATAGCGAACTCAAGAAACATACCACGCAGTGTTGTATCAGCCATATTTTAATTTTGCATGTGAAACAACAACAGTGTTGGTATGACAGTCATAAAAAAATATGACAATATGACGATATGACACACTATGACACCTTGTGAATACCCTAACTATATATATATTTATATGCATGCTTATAATTCCCATGCGATAGCATTGGGTGCAAGTACTCAGCATGAAAAGTGCAACAAAATGCCAAATTAGCGCGAACAACAAACCACAACAACAGCAAACATAGAAAAACACAGCACGGCAACACACAGAGACACATACACATACATATATACAGGTACGGTGCATTATTAAAGTGAAACAGCGTGGCAACATGAAAGACAATGATTTCTTTACGGCACCAGCGGAGTTATAATTTAGATCTAATTGCAAGATACTCGCCACATACCAGCTGTAACACATAAACAACAACAATGCTATAAAACCGAAAAACGAAAACAAACACGTATGGCAAATACAAATGCAACAAAAACATAGAGGCGGCAGCCAACAAGTGGCAGTTTGGTAGCTTCCACGCTCGGCAACATTTTGTAGCAGTGAATTTCGTTGCGGTGCTAACGAAAAAAGTCAGTAGCCGCTGATGCAGACGGTTGCCAAGCACGCAGCCGGCAGACGGTAAAGTGCAAATAGCACAATGAGCCACAACTTCGATATCACTCTGTGCCGATGTGTATGTGTTCGTCAAATAAAGCGACCGACTTGCAACATGCTATTTGTGTGGCAGTGATTGCAGCAGTCGCATGTTGCACGGTTGCAACTAACAGCTAACAGATGAGTACATGTGTTGTACTTGTTGAATTGGCTGCTGCTACCATTAAAACAACAACAGCAACAACAAACAAACAATAGCGGCAACAAAACCAACATACAAAGTACGCTATTGAAAAATCGTCAATTGTTGAAGGCATTTTATTGAGCGTTTGCGTGTTGCACACATATTAAGAGCGCAATGAGATCGCTGATAGGATTTTCTTACGGCGTCATCAGTGACGAAAACGAAAGGCAACAACCACAAAGCAGTTGGTAAAATATAAGAAAACATTCAAGGTGGCTTAAGCTCGAGCGGAAGCTACCTTTTTAACGGTGCATAACAAAAGATCCTTGCAGTTTGCTGGTAGAAGTTGAGGTGCGAAGCCAGAATGGTACAAAATATCTATCGCATCTAATTAAATAGTCGGCTGGAGTCGTTTACTTTGACTAAGAAATCCAAAACGCAGCGATTCCAAGAGGGTTGGATCACCGGAATAAAAAGCCTTGCTCAGAGAAAATTCAGATCAATATCGGTAACGTAGTACAGGCTGTTGTGGCAATTGGGGCTCCTACCTTCCCTTACTAATAGTAATTTCGAAGTTCAACGCTGATATAAACTTAAGTCTCTCTAAGTCTGAGGGATTGGATAGATAGGAATAAAGTGCTTTTTCGATGCTCTAAAATAACAGTTTAAAGGTGAGATGACTAAGGGGGTATTCTACTGTAGAATTTTGAAAAATTGGATTTTTTTCATATATTTAAAGTTTAGACCCTAGAACATATCCTCGAAAGGATTTTTAAAAGTTAAAATTATTTTCAGAGCTACAGTTACTTTAATGACGCAGTACCTAGCCCGGCCGTATCAAATTTTTTAAACGCGTTTTTCTCGAAACTACTTTTTTTCCACACGGTACCGGCATTATCTCAAGTTCTATACAACCGATTTACTTGAAAATTTGTGTAAACCTTCTTTATATAATCCTTTATCGTTCCTACCAGCATCGTGTCAAAATTTTTGTTTTTAATATTTAAAAAAAATTCAGGAATTTCAAAAAAAAAGCGTAAAAATGATTTTTATTTTCAGGCAGTCGCCACTTTTTCAAAAAAATATTTTTTTCGTGTTCCCGGACTATAACAGCATCCTTACTGATTAAGAATTTCTTTTGATTTTTTTTTCAGACCACCAGGAGAGTCAGGATCAATGTCACCAGGATGCGACATTTTTTACACCTGTCCCTCCTGACTCATAATTGTTTGATAATTTTTGTTGAATAATCATTGACTTTTTATTTCGGAAAAACATACAAATGAACTCAGGAGATATGTAGAGCATATTACTATGCGAAATTTTATTCAACCGAAGGTGCCATAAATTTACTACTTTCTAGTCCACACTCCAATTCTATACTGTCAAAGATTTAACCAAATCGGATTCATAATTCTCCATTGCCACTTGTAGAAACAGGTGTATCCTCAAATGAATTTAATGAAGAAAGAGCAATATCGGTCGTGTGATCCTTTTCCTTCGATACTGACCATCGGCTAACTGCCCCACGTGGTACCAGATTTAAGTCTCCGGTCTCAGACCTTGTAGCTTTTGCTACCAGTTGAGCACCCATCAAACTGGAGACATTTATCGCTTGAATTTCAATTGTCTTTTCTTAAGAAGGAATCAGAATCAGTTAACTCTGAGCTCTATTTCTGGCAAGACTATATTAATATTTCGATATAAGCAAAATAACAGACATAGTGCATATTAGGTTCTAGTCGCCTGGCATACTTTATTGTGGGCAAATTCTACTCCCTACACGTTGGGGGGAAAGTTAAAACATCTGACTTCATACAGCCACCATGCAATGAAGAAGACGGCTTCGAACTTGTTCTATCCTTTTCTATCGGATGCGAAGGGTTGGCCGCCGTTTTCAAGGATTCACACATCGACCTCTTGGAAAAGGATAAAGCAAGTCTACTGTGTTAGAGGACTCTACTGTATCTATTTTTTGGACCGATTCGACGGGCGCATTGCAGAAAAAATTATCATATTCGGCGAAGAAAAAAATATATTTTTCCGACTCGACAAAGTTCCGACTCACACCTCGGCTGCCGACACCGTCAAATTGCTCGAAGTAGATAGGAACTCGCCATCCTCTTCAGAGTTTGTTCTGTTCGACTCTTTTTTATACCCTGATTGTAGTATATTCAGTTTGTCACGAAATATGCAACAACCAGAAGGGAACGTCGGATGCATATATAAATGATCGGCATGACGAACTAATTTAGCCATGTCCGGACTAGTCGCTTAGTTTATGAAATACTGATCTGAAACTTTGTATATCCTTTTCTTCCCAAGAAACTTCTCATTTGTCGCCACCGCCGATATGTGATCTTTATAGCATACAAAGAACGATCTAAATCGTATTCTTATGTGGAATACTTTTTTAATTGATAAAACCGCTACGCTAAATTTGGAATTCATAACTGTTTAAGGCAAAGGTATCACCTTCGAAGAAACAAGAGTATTTAGCTGACATATATAACTGGATGGTGCAGAAAGCCTTCGGTGATGAGCCTATGTCTAAAAACAATGTTTACAAGTGGTAAAATGAGTTCCAAGCCGGCCGTGAACTTGTCGAAGACGATGAGCGTCCAGGGCGACCTCAACGAGTATATACAAAAAAAATCGACTTTACACCTAAATATAAAATTACAGAATTCTTCTAAATGCACTGCCGTTAAACCGTCAAGGCTTTACTTGAACTTGTCAAAGACGAAGAGCGTCCAGGGCGACCATCAACCTCAACCGACGAAGCTCACGTTCAACAAATCAAAGATTTGGTGTTGAAAACCCGTCGATTAACAATTAGAGACCTTGCTGATGAAGTTTGCATATCGAAAGGTTCAGCCAAAACCATTTTGAAGGATGTTTTGGGCCTCAAGTGCGTCAAATCTCGACTGGTACATTGAATTTTTTGGAAAAAAGGCGTCGCGTTGAAGTGTGTGAAACGATGCCTTCCGACCACTACGGTGCCATGAAATGCATTATAACTAGCGATGAGACTTGGATCTATGCTTGCGACCCCGAAACAACCAATCAATCGAGCGAATATCGTGCCAAAGTCGCTCAAAAATCAAGTTCATGTTGACTGTTTTCTTCGATTATCGTGGTGTTGTGCATTATGAATTCCTTTCAACCGGCCAAGCAGTCGTTTGTGTTGTTTGCGTAACGCTATCCGCCCAAAAAGGCCGGAATTGTGGAAAGACAATTCTTGGTTTTACACCACGATAATGCACCATCCCATACTGCCCTCGTAATTCGTGATCAGTTCGCCAAAACCTCAACCCATATCGTTCCAGAACCCCCGTATTCACCTGATCTGGCGCCGTGCGACTTCTGGCTGTTCACCAAGCTGAAAAGACCGCTCCGGGGACACCGTTTTTATACGATAGAGGAGATTCAAGCCGCAGCGAAGACGGAACTGAAGGCCATCCCGGAAAGTGACTACAACCAGTGTTTCGAAGATTGGAAAATCCGTTGGCGTAAGTTCATTGCACAGGGAGGGGATTACTTTGAAGGGGATGAAATTGATTTGGAAGAATAAATAAAGAATTTTCAAAATAAAAACAATGTCACCTTATTTTTTGGGCACAATATATATACACTGCCCGATAAAAATTAAAACTTACGGCTTTTTTTTAATTCTAAAACACAAAATTTTCAAGTTGATCCGAGTGACAGTTTCGGAGACACAGCCTTGAGAACTTGTGCGCCCTCTTTAAACGCGTTTTTCTCGAAACCAAAAATCAAATTCTGATTTTTTTCCTTCGCCCAAGTTCCAAGTTAAGGTTTTCACTAAAATATGTATTTTTAACTTAAGATGTTTCTTCCGAGAGGTCACTGGAAATAACGCCGCAATGGCAGAGTTTAAAATATTTTTTTCCAAAAATTTAAGAATTTCTTTGTTGATTGTGCATGTTTGTAATAATAAAAAAAAACTGTTAAAATTTTTAATTTTTTATATTAGAAAAAATTGCTGAAAAAAGGCTGTTTTTTACCTGAGGAAATTCATATAACTTCTTAAGTAACCAAATATAGCATTTTGTTGAGATCTCACAACAAGCATATGAATAATTACATTCTACGCAACGTGCAACATTATTGCTCGGGTATAAATTCACAAAAATGTGCGCACACTGTTGCACACACTTCAAATTGCACAAATACAACTGCAAATACAAATATTGTTGCATTATTTTTGTTATTGCTGTACTGCGGCTATCAGTCGAAGAGTAATGATATGGCCCATGCAACATACATAGCGGCAGTAATGAGTGAACCAATGAATGAATTTGCCATTTTCGTAGCAAAAATTTATTGAAAAGTGCATCTAATGAGCTACTTTGCTCGCCGCATGCCAGCCAATGTGGCAGGCAGCCGCGTTGCCGCAAACGAGTAAGCGTTTACGGCGTTATTATACCACGGCTATATTGTTGCACCTAAAGTTGCCTTATTACTGCTTGTATTGTTGTTGTTCTTGCCCGCATATGACTATTGTCTGTTGCATGGATTGTTGTTGGTGGTGTTGCAAGCAGTGAAAACCCCTAATAATTGCAACAATTGCGTTTGAAAGTCTGTGGGGCGCCGAGGGGAGCGATTGGCGGCTGTAATATGCGGCATGCAACAAATGGCCAAGACGTGTGCAGCATAAGTAATGATCGCGTATTTGTTGTTGCGTTTTTGAGATGAAAATCTTCAGTAGCTCAGTCATAATGATAATGATAGTGCAAAACGTTTGAGGTTATAGGCAAAACAAACGCGAAGCGGCTAGAAACCTGCGTTAGAAAAAAATTTGAAAAAAACTGTGATTCATCTGAAATCAGTAGACTTTCTCAAGAGATTAAATAGTTTAAAAAAAAGTTATAGATAACGTATAGATGAATTACATGAGTCGCCGAAATTTTCTATAACAGAAGCACAAGTATAAGGTTTCATCGTGGAATCAAATGGGATTGAACTGTGAGACTGACTGAGTTTGCTATGGTCCAGTGAAGTGCTGCAAGTAAACTTGAAACCTTCCTGTAACAGTTTACTGGAATTAATCTGTGTCATCGACAAGGCCAGCAGTGACGTCTGGCTATCCGTGGATATGGTTGCTTTCTGTACCCGCCCTTAGTTCTTCAATGGAGCGCCACAGGCCTTTTCTATACTTAGTATCCTCACCGGGTAGATGGAGATGTCAGATGACTCTAATATAGCAGTCGATGGCGTTAAAATTCCGACTGACAATAGCTCTAAAATTTTTGGTGTGACAATCGACAGCCTATGCTCCTTAACTCCTCATACGTCCGCGATTATCGCCAAAGAACAGAGCCGCAACAAAATCCTAAAATCGCTAGCCGGCAGCACATGGGGAAAAGACAAGGAAGTTTTCTTGGCAACATACAAGACAATCGGCCGACCGATCTTTAACTACACGAACGCAGAAGAAAATGCTTTAGAAATGTTAGAAGACTGCACTCCGGACTATTACGAGATGAAGTTTGATGTCTCCTATCGAACATCTGCACCGCATGCTTCCAGTTAAAGGGCTTAATGAACTCTTCTCCAAGCAGTTTTTTCTTGAAGCTAACCGCCTTTTAGGAGCATTAAGAGGTCCTTCCTTAACTACATCGACCACCACCACTTTGGTTCCAACAAAACGGCGGTACCAGTAATACAGCCAGCGAAAGAAGCAACCTATTAAAGGGAATTTTTCGTGCGAACTTCATCAGGCGTCATGGGCAAGTGGCATTGTCTCCCAAATCATACGATTTAATACAGCTGGACTATTTTTTGTGGGCTTTTGTGAAATCGTTGGTCTATGCATATAAGCTCGAGACAATTCATTTCGTGGAAGAGAATATTCGACGTGCTATTTGTGTCCTACGGCCTCCATTGCTGGAAAAGTGGTCGGAATATTCAAATAAAGTAAAATGCTAAATTTTTGGTGTGCTTAAAAACCACACAACTAAAAAACAAGAAAAAAAATTAAATACAATTACATTCAACTCTCATCCATAAATATTCCCCCAAATTAAGAAATTTTAATTAAGCCAGCTACAGAATGTTGTTAAGAGAAAAAGAGAGCGCAGCAACACAACTTCGGCACGTGCCGTCTTCGCAACATTTCGCTGTCAACATGTCGCTTAGCGTTCAGTAAATGCTTACGCAAACAATAAAACTGCGGCCGGAAGTGCGTTTCCCGCCTAAAAAATCATTGAATGTATTGTTGCTAGCAACATGTTGCTAGAAGTGAAATACACGTATGTGGTTGTTAGCAGCTCGTAAATGCGCGTGTATATGTATACCGTCATGGGTATTAGTGACTTCAGTGCAGTGATTCCCGAACTTTTGTTCGGATTTTAAGATTTTAAAATATTATGAAATTTTTTTTTTTTTTTTTGAAAATTAGAAAAAAATATATTCCTCCGTAATTATTGTTAAAATTATTAAAATTGAAATGTTCTGAAAAAATCAAACATATGGCCATGAAAATTATATAGAGAATGTAAACTTTGAAAATATTATATGTACATCTACTACATAAAAAGTTCGTTATTTAATTTTGTTTAGTGTTAATTTTAAGGATTACCAAAGTGTTGCTTATAATTTTCAAACGTCTTTATGCTTTTCATGAATGCACAACTGAACTTTAGCGGAAATAATTTATAATTCAGAAGTATAAATATTATACTTTGGAAATTTTTATTATCGGGTGCTTAAGTATATATAAATATAAGTATATAAAAAGGTTAAGAAAAGGATAAGATGCACCCGAACAACCGAACATTTTATACTCTTAAAACTTGGAATCAATATCAGAGGAATAACTTAAGGTGTGAATTGTCAACCATAGGATTGGAAACTAACCAATTTTATATATACATATACTATATATAACTCTTACACTGACGTATTCGGCATAAGTATATGTAGTATATTGGAGTTGGGGTATTATCGACCCGATTTTATCTTTTAACTATTATGTGGCATGATACCAATAAAATGTTCTCTCAGATGCATTAAGATACCTCACATACAATTACTAATCGTGTGGAGTAAAGTCAGCCGGATGTTCGAAAATCCTGGTAATAGTTATATAGGGGCTAGGTCAAGCTTTCGCCCAATTTTCTCTGTTCAAGACACAAAGATTGATTTACTGTTTTGAGTAAAACAAGCTCTGTAATTTTCGTTGAAATAATTCATATATTGGCAGATATGTTCAGCTTAAAGTTAGCCGGAAGTTAGAAAATTTTTTATATTAGGTATATGGAGGGAAGTATTGGCCCGATTCAACTCATTTTTGATACACAAGGTTACTACAGTCAGTAAAAGTTTCTCTCGGAATTTCCAATGTATATCTCACACATTGACCGATCTTTTCGATCAAAAGTCAACTATTATATTCCCTATTCGGTTCCTAGGGGCTTCAACAGTTTTCGTTGGATTAAAACAATTTTTGGTCTTAACCCATATTATCCCAGCGCTCCATTTAAGGTGCACTTCTTTTTTGTTTCAGATTACGCAAATTTTATTCTGTGTTGGTAGAGGCTATAATTTATTTGGGTTCTTGACGTATGTCATTATCACCTAAAACTTGTTGAAAGTGATTATTGTTTTCGGTTATCTCTCAGGAATTATTTAAACTCTGTGAATTTCAGCCATCATGAATTCCAGGAGAGGGTAAGTAAAAACTTTTTTTATACTTATAATTAATTTTACCGTTTTCGTTTTTTTTTTTAAGTTTTAACTAGTCTATTAGTTAACATCATGAATTTGACGAAAATTTGCTTTTATGTGTTCATTTTACTAAGTTTTGTGTACCGCCCCATTTGAGGTGCGCTGGGAATAGGAGGCACCGTGGTTTTTGCTACGGGCCCTTGTACTCCCAGCTTCAGTAAACTATATTTAGAACTATTTTACCGTATTTTTATATGTTTTGTTATTTACAGGTTGAACGTTCACGAAATTATATCGGCATTAGAAGATGATCATAATATACTGTCTGCAGATATATTTATCACACCACCTGAAAACAATGACTTCAGCGATGAAGACAGCGGAAGCGAAGAAGCGGGAGAAATAGGTAATCTTACGCGTCGGCAACTACTAGCAGAAGCTGAGGTGCGATGCCAGCTACCATCAGCAGATGGGGTCCTGGAAACCGTAGATGGAATTCCATTTATAAATCAGGATGAACAGGAACAACAGCCGTCCGCGTCTCAGTCAAATGAACCACCTGCAAAAAAATCTAAGACTATTGTCACGAGGAAGTGGAGACAAAAAGATATAGCTGCAAACCCTGAAAGGGAGTCGATGCAACCTGATTTCGTTTTAGATAAGGATAATCCATTAGATTTTTTTGAGATGTTTTTTGACGAAGAAGTTTTCGAGCTCCTGCGGTCTAGCACGGAACAAAATGCAATTGCAAAAGGACATGTCAATTTTCGAGTCACTGTTGAAGAAATTAAAAACTTTATCGGTATTTTGCTTTTGTCAGGCTACAATAGCGCTTCACGCTATAGATTATACTGGGATCAAAGTATTGACACTCATCATCCAGGAGTTGCATCATGCATGACTCGTAATCGTTTTGAAGAGCTTTTACGTTTTTTTCATGCATGCGATAACAACCGCCTACCTTCTGACGATAAGTTTGCAAAAGTAAGGCCACTGTGGAATCTTATGAATGAGAGATGGCTAAAGTTTTATCCCGGAGACAAACATTTGTCTATCGATGAGTCTATGGTACCTTATTTTGGAAAACATGGCGCAAAACAACATATTCACGGTAAACCAATACGTTTTGGCTATAAGATTTGGTCACTGTGTACACGATTGGGTTATCTTATTTATGGAGAACCTTACCAAGGAGCTAAAACTGGTAACACCAATCCAAATCTAGGCGTTGGAGGCTCTGTAGTGACAAATTTGATTTCGAAACTGCCAAGTGATAACCACTACAGTTTCTATATTGATAATTTTTTCACTTCTTTACGTTTACTAGACGAAGTAAGTCAGATGGGTCATGTTATCACTGGTACATTACGTGCTAATAGAACAGAAGGTGCCCCGCTAAAAGACATCAAGGAGATGAAAAAGACATCACGGGGTTCGCACCACCAAATTACGGATTTATCATCCAACATGACTTTAGTGCGCTACAACGACAACAACATCGTAACTATTGCCTCAACGGAAAGCGGTGTTCATCCGATTGGTAAGGTGAAGAGATGGTGCGGCAATAAAAGAGTAGACGTAGATCAACCGCATTGCTATCTATTATATAACAAATATATGGGCGGAGTCGATCGACTCGACCAAAATGTTGGAAAATATAGAATTTCAATAAGACTGAAGAGATGGTATTGGCAAATGATAATGTTCCCCATAAATGCCTGTGCTAATAATGCTTTTCAGTTATACCGAGTTTCACCAGCAGGCCAAGCTAAAGACGCTCATGATTTCTTGTCTTTTACAAGATACATTGTGCAGACTTATTTGATACTTGGCAAACCTTCTACATCCATAGCAAAACGCATTGGAGGCAAGACACCGTTAACTACGAAAAGTAAGCTGCCAGATTCGGTAAGGCTGGATGGGAAGGAACACTATATCATTAGAAACGAAACTCAAATTCGATGCCGCGAATGTCACAAGAATACGAAATTCAAATGCAGTAAATGTGGAGTTGGCCTCCATCAACATTGTTCTCAAGCTTTTCATACCATAAAGTAATTTTTTTTCTCTCATATCAACTTTGATTTTTAGCTTACGTTTATAATTGATCTTATATATTGTGATTTATCATAATTTTTGTGTACTTATTCTTTATTTACTAATAAAAACCATTCAAAATAATAACCGACTTCGCATACAAAACCCGAAGGCATATTTTCCCAGCGCCCCATTTAAGGTGCGGTCCTGAATTTCAGCCAGTATAGAAAATATTTTTGATAAAAGCTTATTTTCATGTTATTTAGAGCCTACTCACTAGATAGACATAGAAAAAAAACATTTTTCTATGTAATATCACACCTTGGGATAATATGGGTTAAGATGGCACACACTAAAGATATTATTCGTGCCAAGTTTTACTCCAATATATCAATTGCTTCTTGATTTTTGTACTGTAAACTGAACGAATCAAGTTTTCACATTGCCACGTACTAAATTTTGTCGAAATCGGTCAGTCGGGTTCCGAGATATGGGGTTACACCAAAAAGTGGCCGGTGCCACGCCCATAATCCAATTTTCACAGGAGCTCCCATAAAGCTCTCTCATACTATTTCAGAGGTAAAATTATAGTGTCTCCGGCATATTTATTTTTTGTTTTATCGCACTTTTAGTAGTTTGTAACAGTACTGTTATATGAGGAGTTAGCGGGGTTATCCTCCGATTTCATCCATTTTCACACTATCGGTAGAAGTTCTTAAAAGATTCGCAATCAGTAAATTTGGTCGTCGTAGATTTAGTGCAGTTGTTTAGGAAATATGTGTTTTAAACTTATTAGAAGGTGGAACCACCCGCACTTTTCCCTTGTTACTGCGATCCTCTGTACCAGCTTTATGTCTTAATTTAGCGCATATAAAGTTATGTCACTGTATAGGTTTTCAGTTAATGGCGTTTTGTGGGCGTGACAGTAGTCTGATTACATCCATCTATGAACTTGTAAGTTTTTTTCGTTCTGTAGCAACAGGTTAGAAGAGTATAAAAAATAAATACATCGAGTAATTTTGCAAAATCCCAAGCCCGGCAGAGATTGATTTCTCTGATGATTTCCATGAAGGGCTTTTGCAGGATTTCAGAAAAAGAGAGGTTTTGAAGAATGTGTGGTAACTGGAAAGCAATGTCTACATACATATATTTACTATGTACACCCAGTTGATGATCTCTCTAAAAAAATCCCTTTTTCTCCGGTTTAACTAGAATTATGCACCCAATACGATAATGACCAAAGTCAAGCACTTAGTAATGACTTCCGACGACTTTGGAATGCTCTATAAAGATCTGCATGAGTTTAAAAAAACACACAAAAAACCTTCCTAGAGCTAAGTCCAAACATCCTACCTCCCAAGGCGCTTTACCTTTCGGAAATTACCCACTAAAATCTAAAAAAATAAGTCACTAAGAATCATTCTGCGATAATTAAACACAAATACAAAGTGACACGCCAACCACCTCTGATCGTGTTAATGCACAATTACTTGGGAAACACTGAGGCAAATGAGACCAGCGAAGCGCACACACCGACACACCCCCATTTACCTGAGCAAATTCACACACAAACACACACGCACACAGGTAATGCACACATACAAACATCGTGGCATAGCTATGTAAGCATGCAAGCAGCCACGTCCAGCAACAGCCGAAGCAACAGTAAAAGCCAACAGCAACAAAGCAACAATAACACAACTGGCAAATAAGCAACGACGTCGACGACGACAACAAGCAACAGCAAGTTGCTGTTGCAGCGCTCGTATCGTTGCCGGTCGCCTCCACCAGCACTTAGCCGGTCGTTCGAACGGCCGTCGAACGACAGACGATGGACGACGGACGACGGACGACGGACGACAGACGCAAGTCGTGCATAAGTCGACGACGGTCGCGCTATCAAAGTTGGAAATTTGCCTTCTTCTTACCTAAATGCGAAATTCGGTTTTGAAAATTCAGTTGGCGTTCGACCAGCAAATGCAACGAACGGTTTACAGCGGCTAAACGGACCACAAAATACAATATGAAGCAAATACAAAACTTGAGCCCAAGTTGAAGTGATAAAGCAAAGCGCTTAAAAGTGCAGGCTACAAAAATTAGTGTTAATTTGTGAGAAAAAAACAAAAAAAAAAAAAATTTTTTTAAAGAAGTGTTAACGGTGAATGTGAATTTAAAGTGTTAAAAAGCTACTTTGTAGGAAAACTTTTAGCGACTTGGCGAGCTAAAGAAGCCGATTGGGCAATAACACGTCTCAATTAACACGTGTGTTGCTGCTGTTGTTGGCTTTTTCCAACTTTTTTTTTCATTTTTTTGTTGTTGCATTGAAAAGGTGTGAAAATAATTTTGCGATTTTTTTGGTGCATTGATTGTTTATTGCCTTTCATTTATTTGTTGTTGCTGTTGTTGTCGATTTTATGTCTTTGAAATTTCAACTTTTTCCTTTGCCTGTCACAAGTCGCTGGCAAATTAATTTGTCTTTGCAACTTTTTTTTATTATTTGTTTGTACGTTCTCTTGTGCACTTCCGTTTCATGCGCATAAAATTGCAACAAATTGTTGCATGCAACTAATTAACAAATTTTTAATGACACAACAAATTACGTTGATGTGCATTGCCAGTGCAATGTCTGCTTTGGCGAAAAATTTGCGAAAAGGGAAATTGGTATTCACCAGCGTGCTGCCATTTGTTAGCGCAAACGAGCAAAGAGTTAATATTCTTTTGCTCGAAAGTGCAGTTCATAATTATGCTTTCAGAATTTTACATAAATTTGGGGATTTGTTGAGTTGGCGAGGTTGAAGTTGAGTAAATTCGTTGTCATACGAAATTCGTAAAAATCTGTTTTTGATGCTAAGCAAATTTATTATGAATTTTTGAAATTGAAATTTTTTCAAATTAAAAAAAAAATTAAATCATTAAAAATGCTTTGTTAAAATTTATAAAACAAATTGGAAAATGGCTTCCGTAAGATTAAAAAAAATCAAACTCTTCATCCATACTTTCAATAAATTAAATTGGCTCCATTCGAGTTTTCGAAAAAAAAATTATTATATAGAAAGCTTAATTTAAAAAAAATTAAATAATAAATCTCTTCGCTAAAACTTTCAAAAAACTAAAAATCAAAATTTTCAGAAAAAAAGGATTATAGATATATAATAATCCTTTATATATATGTATATAAAATAATATAATAAATAATATAAATATAATATAATATACAGCACGCAAAATTTTACATTATTATAGCAATATGAATACAAATCCTCATGAAATTTTTCACTAATATTTTAGAGCAGAATTAAAAGTTTTGTTTTATTAAAACGCTAACTGAAAATTATATAAAAATCAAAAACACATATTGATAAAATTTAATTTTAGTACGAATTGTTTTCAATATTCCAAAAACAAAAAAGATCTTACTGCTATATTCCAAATATTGCGATAAAAGTATAGAATAAAAAAAAAATTTTTTTTTTTTTGAAAAAGTTTTGAAAATTTGAAAATTTTTTTAATTTATGAAATATTTTTAAAACAAAAAATTTTTTAAAATTTTTTTATATAAAACAAACAATCGAGTGCCAGAAAAACTATAAAGAAAATGTAAAGAAAAATATTATTCTGCATTAAATATTTTTATTAAAAGAACTGCGATTTCTTGAAAGTAAAATATTTTCATTTTAAGCTTAAATTCGAAAATAACAAATAATAAGATTTTTAGGCAAATATTTAAAAAAATTATCAAAAAAATATTTCGAAGCAAAGTTATAAAAGGAAATATAATATTAAACAAACAAAAAATGTTAAAAAAAAGACATTAACAACAATAAACAAATTAAAATTTTTGGAAAAATTTCTAAATTTTTGAAATATTTAAAAAACATAAAATTTTTGAAAATTTTTTTTATTTAAAACAAACAATCGAGTATCAGGAAAATTATAAAGAAAATGTAAAGAAAAATATTATGCCGAATTAAATATTTTTATTAAAAGAACAGAGATTTCTTGAAAGTAAAATATTCTCATTTTAAGCTTAAAGTCGAAAAGTACAAATAATAAAATACTTAAGCAAATATTTAAAAAATTCCAAAATAAATATTTAGAAGCAAAGTGATAAAAGGAAATATAATATTAAACAAACAAAAAACAAAAAAAAATAAAAAAATTAAAAAAAAAATAATAATAAAATAAAGTAAAACTAATTTTTAAAATTTTTTAAAAATTTCTAAATTTTTTAAATATTTAAAAAGCACAAAATTTGTCAAATGTAATATTTTAAGAGCATAAACATTTTGAAATATCGTTTTTAAATATAAAATATCTTTATAACTAAAAAATTCTAAATTTTGCGCATTTGTACTAAATTACTTATCAAGTCCTAAAGTACCTTCTCTAAAATCTAAAAAGCCTTTTAGCAGAACCATTATTTTATATAAAACAAGAAATTTAAAATCTCAATTAGAACTTTTTAATTAAGGTCATTATCAAAAAAAAATAATAATAATACAGAAAAAATTATTAAATAAAACAAAAAAAAATTAAAAATAAAATATCTTTAAAATTGTTCAAAAAATTTAAACTTTTTGAAATATCTTTAAAACATTAAATTTTTGAAATTTTTTTAATATAAAAGTTAGAACGCGTTTTTTCAACTAAAAAATTCTAAATTTTGTTCAATAGTACTAAATTGTTTTTCAAAATTCAAAGTGTTTTTTTTTCAGAAACCAGTTTTTAATAAAAAAAAAAAAACAAAAAATGTAATACGGGAAAAATTCAAAAAATACATTCGTGAAAAAAATTATATAAAATTTTCTATTAGAGTTTTTTATTAAAAAACAAGTGAGAGTTATTGAAAGCAAAATAATTCAATAAAATTAAATTAATAAACTCGGTATAAAGGCATCATTTGAATCAATTAGGACTAAGATAGTTTTCTTATAAAATAGTGTGTGAAAATATCGCCAAACTCAACAGAAGAAGAACAAGAGTAAAATAATTTAGTTTTGTTGTGCAAAAACAATTAAATCTCTCAAGGTTTATTAAGACATCTATATAGCATTCGAAAGGACTGAGCTACTTCTTTCTAAGGCGTTCTTAAATTAAAAATCGTTTCATAATTAGAAAAGGGCGCAGAAAAGGGCTACACGTGCGCCGAAGTGCGAATAATCAGGGTTTTTAACTTAAGCCGAGATTTTGAGGCTATTTCAAAAATTGAATGAGGGATGGAAGGTGTCAGAGTTGATTGGAGTGTTCCATTATAGCAGAATACTACTGATCCTTAAAAAGATATCGTTAACCGATGATTCCACCGGCCTACAAACCACATCGAACTGTTATTTTTTCTGAATGAAATAGCAGCTCTTGAATCTATACAGGTTGCTTCCCAAAAGCGGTAATTTTGCTTGTTAACTTTTCTATTGAGCCAGAAATCGGCGCCATCACTGAATAAAATTTAGCTCGAAAGCGTCGGACCTGCTTAGAACTTTTCAAGAGCCCATGTCGCTTGGGAAGCTCGAGCGACATCAGTTCTTGCAAAAGCTGTATTTTGTGCGCTTTCAATTTAAGATCTCTAATCTATCTGCGAACGGTGCCGAATTGACTCTCCACGCTCTTCGTGTGTATTACGTGATTTATTCGGTCGAATATTATCCAATAATAAATGCTGGGACTCAAGATAGCTAATGATTTTGCGAATAGCAAGCTCAGGTACCATTATGTTGACCATAAGTTGAGCGAAGCGAAACACATTCTTTACAGAACGTGAATTTTCGTAAATAATTGGACCGATTTGTAAACGTCAGTCAGGCGTAAGTTTTTCCAATACCAAACAATATTGGACAAAAATGGCATGACAGCTTGAAACGACTCACACGTGATCTGTCAAAAAAAGGTTATTGAAAAAAGTACGTCTACTTGCATCGTCCTTTACATTTCTTTAGAATTAGGCAAGACGCTAACCCTCAATTTGCATGAGCTTTTAAGATTATGTATTTTACACTGAACAGGGTATGTTATGTTTGCCATGAAGTTTATAATACTCGGAGGAAAACGTCGGAGACCCTATAAAATTTCGATAGAGCCATGATCGTTCGAAACGTGGCATGTCCGAAAAATTGTTCAAATTGGATAACTACTCGTATAGTTCTTAGCTGACATACAAACAGAACGATTAGAATTAAGTTCTTACAAGAAACCTTTTCCATATGTGTGGGCTTTAATGCAAAAACCAAAATATGCGGTTTAAGGGGAATATTTAAACATTTTTAATATTGTGTTATACTATTATTATTCTTTATTTTTTCTTTTCAAAGCTTAATCTCTCACTCCTCACACTTTTTCTTCAACTTTTATAAGAATAATCCCATTAATCCCACATAAGGGAAGTCAAAAGTGTTTGTTTTGATTCGAGTCCAGTTTTTACAGTTGGCTCTGCGCTTTCGCTCGCAAATTTAGTACATGAAAATATTATTTTTAACTCACACACATCTTTCTGTGGCGCAATTTGTATTTTCGCTCTTTACACATGGCGTCTTGTGCTTAATTTGAAAACTAGCAAATAAATAGAAATCACTCGTCAAGTCGGCAAATCGGCGAGGAAAATATTTTTTATGCAAATATTTATTAATTTGATGACTTGCAGAAAGCGATTCGCAAATGAACTGCCAAGCGTTTGAAGTCTACAAGAGTCGCCTCTCACAAATGAATCATAGAATTTGAATAAAACGGCTATAAACAATATGAAATATTATTTTATAATTGGTATGCTAACCGTAAATAGAAAAAAATATTTTCAATGATTTTCTGTAAAATGCTTTTATGACGTGTTCTAATATGTCTCTTCAGGGAATGTTCCATCGCATATTCGCTAGCGCACTCGAACCGAAATTGCAGAGAAAATTAGAGATCCGGTGTAATTATGAAGTCTAAGGGAATTTTCAGAAATAAAAATCGTTTTAGAGAAGTAAATTTCAAAATAGAGTCTTCATATTGTTCTCTCCCAAGAGCAATACCTAGCTATTTCGGCTCAACAAACCCCGATTTAAGTATTCAATAACGGTATATATTTTCCGTGGACTGAATTTTCTATTCTACCTTCCTTTAGATTTAAACCACAGGGCCAAACCCAATGAGCATGAATTATCCGGTCAGATCTTGTACCATAGTGCTTATCCCCTGCTCGCTGGGGGGATTGATTGTTCAGTTTATATGACGGGTATAGCACGGGTTCGATCTGATCAATGATGCGAAATTTCATAAAGATATCTTGTTAAATAAAGAGTTTTCCCTTCAAGCACTTGATTTTGATCGATCGAGCTACAAAGTGGTCGGCGCTTCTGACATTTGAGTGCTTCTTCAGGAGAAAAAAAACGTGTGCAAAATTTCAGAGCGACTAGTTCGCGTATATAACAGGTCAATTGAAAAGTTCTCGTCCCAACACAAAAAACACATATTTTTTTATAAATATTAATTTTTGTATTCAACATAGTTCCCTTCAAAGGTGATACATTGGTTAGATTTCGGTCTTTAAACGGTCTAATAACGGTATGTAACAGTCGCTCTTAACGGGTTTTCCTTTTTAAAGGTAAACAATAAAAATACATAGGCCATAACCTTGCCATCCAGGTGTTGCGGTTTTCCGCGCTTTGAAGCGGGTTCATCGTGTGTAGTCCACGCGGATGACTGCCGATTGCATTTCGGGGTGAAAATATGGAGCCATATTTCGACCATTGTCAGATATCGATGCAAAACCTCGGGTTTATTACGCTTGAACATCTCCAAAAACTTTTACGAATCATCAACTTCGTAGCTCAAAGTACGTTCGCGCGGCACCCACTTTGCACATACATACCTTTCTCATACCCAAATATTCATTAATTAATGAATGTCTTCTTATTTATAGAGTATCTGCTATCTCACAAAACTTTACTTTACGGTCGTTCAAAATTATTTTGTGGACTTTTCTGATATTTTCGTTGATAGCAACCTCTTTTGCTCGTCCACTGCGCTAATCGCCTTCGGTGCTCATTTCACCACGTCTTGACTTAGCATACCAATCCTTGAGGGTTAATTTTGCTGGAACAGTGTCCGGAAACTCGCCATCATGCCGAGTTTTTGTTTCAACAGTATTTTTTCCCCCTCAAAAAGCTATATTTTTTTCACAACAAAAAAAATGCTTCACTCCTCACGCTGATCTATAGCGGGTCTCCGATGTTTTTTTTTTTCAGAGTATAAAAACCAAGTTTCTCCATTCTTACTGAACATTTCACTTTCCCTTTCTTCGCACTCGTTGTAAGTGCGCCCCAATTCTCACGTATTCCTAATATTGATAACAATAAACTTCTAATTACCTCATGCTAATTACATAATACCTCCAAAGGTGTGTGAATTTCGACGTGTGCCATATTCAAAGCCGATAAGACCGATTTTAGCAAAATAATTCTGCTTTCTTGCTCATGCGATAAAAAGCTCCAGAATTAGAGCAGTGGTCAGTAAAATATTGCTGATAAGAGTTCTTCGGTTTTTCGCTTGCTTTATTTTTATTTTTTTACCCCATTTTACTTTCTTTATATTTTAAGACCTCAAAATAATGCGGCTTTCGCCTACATACATTGCGATTACGCCACATATCGTAAAATATATAAGCACACATACAAACAAATATATGTTCACGCATATAAACCTGCCGATTCGAACGAACTCACGTTCATTCATAAAAATTTATTGAATTCAATACGCACAGCGCTGATATGGTAGCTTGGTAAACATTGTAAAACAATTAAAAATTGCTGAATGAAATTTTTCGCACAGGAAATGTTGAGTATTTTCGCTGTGAAGCCGTGGATTGAAATCAAGATATGGTGAACTTGTTTATTTTTTATTTGGCTCGTGATAACGCGATATGCAAGTGGAGTAAGAATTACCGATGATGTATGTATGTATGTTAGTAAAATAGCTTCTAGACTCTGAAAAGCATATACAGAACATACATATGTAAATATCTCAAAACTCTTTTGAAAACGAGTTATGGACCAAGGAATACCGTATTCATTTTGAAGTAATATGCACTCCACCGGTCCACAAACCACACCAAACCGATGTTTTTTTGTATGAAATGGTAACTCTTGGACCTCTTCAGTTTGTTCTTCGTCCCAAATGCGGCAAGTTTGCTTGTTTACATGAGCCAGAAATGGGTCTCATTGCTGAACAAAATTTGGCTCGAGAACGGCGGATCTGCTTGGAACAAGAACCCATAGAACGAAGGCATGTCGCTGGGGAAAGTGGTGGGGCTTCAGTTCTTTCACAATATATAGAAAATACGCTGCTTTGTTACTCAATGCTTGCTCCAAACTCCAGGGTTGTATATAAATTATAGCCTGATATCTTGAAACTATGTAGATTTCCCGCATAGTCCACAACAAGTGACCTCCTTTTGTTGGAGTAGCCAAATGAAAACTTTTGTTGACGTTAAATGTTTTCTTGATATTCTGACTTTCAATTAATCCCAAACATTCTCTATTGTTTTGGCGTCTGGTTCTGTGATGGCCAATCTAAAGTAGAATACAGAGCTTGAGCACTTATGTTTCGGATCATTGACTTCTAGCCGTATCCAGTCATGTTTTTTTATTTTCCGTAAAGTATTTCTGTGTGCTTCAGTAAATTTTATCATTCCAACGATTCGGTGAAGAACCATCAATCTCCGAATAGAAAATCACCCATAAGCACGCAGCTTTTGGGGTGCTTAACACTCCTTTGAATAAGTGCTTGTCCTTTTCTGAGGAAAGCACTCATCAAGAGGTTGAACAAAACAAAAGTTGTCTCTTCTGCAAATGCTTATAACAGATCTAGGGAATATGGCGGATGCGGAAGCAATTCGAAGGCCAATTAATGAAATTTCTTTATTTTTTTAAATGCGGCCGTTTTTCGGCGATTTCGTCCTTCAAAGGGTGCAATACCGCTATTGATAGTTGGATGGGGCGTTTCTAAACACAGACTCGAGGCGCTCTGTTGCGTTTTTTACGCTTTGGAGCGGGTTCATCGTGCGCAGTCCACTGGGATGACTGTCGATTGGACTTCGGAGAGAAATGATAGAATATGTTTCATCCATTGGCACATATCGATGCAAAGTTCGGATGTATTACACTTGAACAAATCCAAACACTGCTTGTTTTTGGTCAAAAGTGAGCTGGCGCAGCACCCACTTTGCACATAACTTTCTCAAACTCAAATATTCGTGAAAGTTGTGATGTAGGCATTCAGTTGATAACTTGAGAACTACACTTTACGGTTATTCAAAATTTTTTTGCGGTCCTTTTTGCTACTTTCGTCGGTAACAACCTCTTTTGACCGGTCTTCGGTAATCATTTTTTCACGTCTTAACTTAGCATACCAATCTTTGATGGTTAATTTTCCTGGGACAGTGTCCGAAAACTCGTCATCAAACCAAGTTTTTGCTTCAACTGCGAAAAGCGATATTTTTAGTTAACATGCGAAACACCTTTTTATCCAATCTGAAATTCCAGAACACCTACTAATTAACTACATATCTGCGTGCGCAAGATAAAGGCCCTTGATTTCAGGTTTCCAAAGAAGGATCATAAGCAGTATGTTGGAATTTATCAATATGCTGGAATTAGGTGGATCGTTGTGACTTAGAAGAAAGCACAATAGATCTAAGATCGCGGTGCAATGATATAATTCACAAACTAATGAACCGACAACTGTCAAATTTATACAGACGCCTTTTGAAGGTTAGGGCTCACTAAAAATTAAATAGATTTAATTCTAGTTTTCTGTCATGTAAAACGTAAAATATGAAAAAAAACGATTAACTTCTTCCCAAAAATATTAATATAGTAGGTACTATGATCAATTTCTTTGCGATGTGAGTAATTAGGTTAGTGTATTCTAAAATTCTTTATAACTATTATAAAACAATTGCAACAACAACTGCAACAAAGCCCCAAATAATATTGTATGTATGTATGCTTGCAAAATACAAGTATAATTGACCAATTTTGTTCTACATTAGAACCAAATAAATTCAATGCCAAGAAAATACTTAAAGCGGAAATCTATTTGTGCAAATCAGCTAAAACTAAATTAATACTGAAATCTGCCACAATTGGGATTTCCAAAAGAAAAGAAAAAACACAAAACAAAAATAAATAAAAAAAAATATAAAAAATACGAAAATATAAAACCAAATAAAAGTTGGCAAGCAAATAAATTTGAAAACCATAAAATCAACACCCACAATTCGTGAGAGTGCACCGAACAAATCGATGCATTGAGCAACGAAAGAACACATTAGTCATCGACTCATCGAAAATACTTACGTATATACCGTTGTGCGGTCTATCTACACATACATATGTACAAGTATATACATAAACAAACACGTGAATGACATAACTGTAACAATTGGCATTACCGGAAGAGCATATGCGGACACAAATATACTCAAAGTGAAAAAGGTAAGCAAATTTCACATAAATTTTATGGCGGCTACTAACAAGCCTCCAAATATATTTTTAGCCATAAAATTTCTCTCGCAAAAGTCTATCAGCGATTCAGCTTAGGATTTGTTATCTAACTAGATAATCTAATAGGAGATTCCACAGCATTGAACAAAATATAAGGAATGCTAGTTTTCTTCCTATTCTACCATTATATTAGCGGCTGTCCGATGCGCTTCGCTTTACGAAATATAAAATTAACGTCGTTGCATAAGCATGACGGCTTTTCGACTCTTCTCATTCTGTGGAAGTACTTCTTGATGTATCCCTGACCGGATAATATCTGAGTTGTGTAAAAGCCGAGTTCTCAAAATTCACGGCTTGTCCATAAATTTAGGTTTTTATTAGTCTGGTTTCCATCTGCTGCGACTCTCATTCTCCCATCTTCGCTACCACATATCTTTCTTTATTTGTTCTATTGCGCTCTTGCTTTTTCGGATGTTTTCCTGAGCTACCACAGATTTTTCCTTTCGTATGCCAAAAGGTTAATTGAGGCATTATCCCTTATAACTATTATTGCATCATCTGACACTGCTCGGTAGGCTGATGCATCTCTGAGGGCTCCGGTGCGGTATACTCTGGCCACTATGAGGTATGACAATAAAGTAATGAGACTGCTTCCATAAAAACCACATTTATACATTTGAAAATTATTCTACAATTCTGCCATTCCCTTCAAAGTAGTTCCATTGGGCAGCTATACAGCGATTCCACCGCGTTTTCCATTTCTGAAACGCATCGACTGGGATGACTGTAATCGACTCAAAATGGGTTCCTTTAACCACCGATTTTGTTTTAGGAAACAAAAAAAGTCACAGGTTGACAAGTCGGGCGAATAAGGCGGCTGTTGCAACACGACGATCCCTTTAGAGGCCAAATACTGGGGCACGCTGAGGGCGGTGTGGCACGGCGCGTTGTCATGTTGAAGGATCCAGTTACGAGCGATGTCTGGCCGCACACTGTTGACTCGTTTTCGCAATCTTTCGAATACTTGACAATAATAGACTTGATTCACAGTTTTTCCCGGTGGAACGAATTCTTCGTGGATGATGCCAGGGCTATCAAAAAAGGCAATAATCATCGTTTTCCCCTTCGCCTTGCTCATGCGAGTTTTTTTCGGGCGGAGGGCGCGCGGAGACAACCATTGTGAGCCTCGGAACGACTAAGAGCACTATCACCATACACTCTTACAATTTTAGCGTACGTTTCCGAAGCTGTTTCGCCCAATCTGGCGCAAAATTTTATCGCGACGCATTGCTCTTGATTTCGGTTTTCCATTTTCGTGACGATCACCACAAACAAACGACTACTCAACTTGACGCAACTAAACAAGTTAAAGCGATGGTACATAAGTATATCAATGAAGAGGGGAGGGATGCCGGAAAAAGAGAATGGGACTTTCAAGGTCACAGGTTTCCCACAAGCGCGGCAATAAAATCAGTCTCATTACTTAATTGTCAAACCTCGTACCTTACGCTGGCTTTTCTTTTTAAGCACGTCTGCTCAGACCACAGATCGATATTAGGAGCTCGGGAGGTGATTTTCGCTGCCTTACCTGCGCCGTGCCGGATTTGTACCCAATTTCCGTAGTCATTTGCATACATTTTTCGAGAGCTATGTGCTTATTTGTTGGCAGTAGTAGCTCTATTTTTCCGTAGCGAGCTGGAGGATATATAGTATGTTGCTACTTTAACTAAGTATGTAAATAAAATTTCGTACATTTTCAACGATTTTTACTCATTACTACAGTTCCTTTTTTATGTCCGATTTTTAATAGGTCAAATTCAATAACATTAAAAGTCAAACTGTTGAAAACCTTTGTGTTTTAATTTTCACAGCAATATATAGCAATAATTTTCGAACCAAATTGACAGCCTATTAAAGTAGTAAAATTTATGCTTGACACTCAAGTTGGCGTGAAATTTCAACACAATCGGATTTGACAGTTTATTGCCCTTTGAGTAATTGATTTTGGCATAATATAAATCACACATTTGTATTAGAGTGTTTCAACTTCATATGAGAAATATTCCTTATATGAGCATACCATATTATTTGCAGAGGGAACTGCTAGACGTTCCATAAAAATGAATGTGCAGTTAATTAACTTTCGTAATACAAGTTATTCGAACAATGTTTCGGTTCCATCAAACGGTTTCTTGATTTATTTATTTTTTTGCCTTTTATTTATTGTCTAAATCAGAATTTGAACACCCAGCTGAGTACATCTGAGCTCGTGATCATGCTTTAGATTAATCCGCAATATCACCTGTGTTATTGAAGAAAATAATTTCAGCGACTTGAACTAAAAGTCCAAAAAACTGTCTGAAGACTATTGATATACAAATGTACACATTTTGTATGAAAAATTAGATTTCGAAGGAAAGAGACTTAGAAAAAAGGAAATGGGTATTATTTCAGGATCTACTTTCTTACCTTTAGAAGGTATTCCAAATTTTCTTTTCTAAGCACTTTTTCCTCCGCCGCAAACGTTCTCATTTATTTATATATTGTTATAAATAAAATCTGCTGCTAATTAAGAGCGACAAATTTCGAATTGAAAAACTAATTTTGACGCTAAAAACCGCTAAATCATGCTAAGCAACACTTACAAGCGTACATACAGCCACATGACAGGAAATAGAGTAATTGAAATATCAAACACGAGCAGAACTAAAACTTTTTGCTAATGTCAATCAAACAACGCAAATGTATACCGAACAAAGTCAAAGTGATCAGCATACGTCATATACATACATACGTTAATGGGTGCCTATTCGGTGGGTTGACACGTTCGTCATAGAAGGCGTGCGAAAATTTCTACATATGTATGTACACACACACGAATTTACTTATGAATGAATGAAATATAATTGAATTTTGAGTGTGTACAACTTTTTTAAGTTATTACGGATCTTTTTTCATAAAATATCTTTGGGAAGGAAACGCATATAATTTATATATGTGAGTATATAAATTAAGTATATTCTACATACATACAGTAGGTAGAAAAAGTAAGTTATCAAAGTGAAATATAAATCTGCGAAGTGAGTAAAATTTAAAAGTTTAAATTTTTTCAAACGGAATTCTTTTTTTATTGAGACCATATTTCAAAGTATCTAACTTAAGGAGGTATTCTATTCTAGAAATTTAAAAACATAGAATTTTTTTTTTTATTTTCAAAGTTTAACTGTTCAAGAATATGTGCACAAGAGGATTTTTCAAAATTCAAATTATTTTCGGAGATATAGGCATTTTTCTGACCCGGCATACAAACTGGTTCGGCCGGAACGCGAAACTTTAAACGCGTTTTTCTCAAAACTGACTTTTTCGGAACGATGCCCACGATTTCTCAGGTTCTACTGAGCCGATTTACTTGAAATTTTTATAGTCTTCTTTATAGGCTTGTTTATGGTCGGAACTAGCCCCATCCCAAAATTTTTATTTTTATTATTTTTAAAAAATTCGAAATAGTCAGAAAAAGTGATAAATTTTTTTTTTTCAGGCAGTCGCCATTTTGTGAAAATTTTTTTCCCACTTTTCCGTAGTTCCGACCATTGTGACATTATTCTAGATTAATAATATTTTTTTGTTTGGTTTCAGATAACTAGAAGGGTTGAAATCATGGGCATGGTCACGTCGAAATTTTTAGAGACTCCCCTCTTCATCAGCTCATAATTTTTGAAATTTTTTCCTTTTTTTAGTTTTTAATTTTTTTCTGTACTCTTCAAAAATTAATAAATAACTAATAAAAAAATGTATAGTAAAAATATTAATTGCCTTTTTTACGACACTTTAAAAATTACCTGAAATGCATGCTTCTAGACTGGAATACCCCCTTAAGTGATTTTAAAACAAAAGATAAGTTCATTACTTTTATAAAAGGAAAACATGCACACATACGGTAAATTGCATGCAGAAAAAAATAAGTTATCAAATTGTTTGACATCCACAATGTCCATAATTTCGTCTTACTAGTTAGCCTAGTCGTTGTTGCATGGAGTTGGCAAGCTTCAAACAATAATTTTGAGGAAAATTTTTCCAAATGTTATAGATGCAGTTCTTCAAATCAACCTAGTTTTAGGGTTTCTCTGCAGCTATGGGTATCTTAAGGATTGCCAAAGCATTTTCAATTGGTGACAACTCAGGGCTTTGAGGAGACCATTTCAATACACTCACAATTTAATTTTTTAGATGTTCTCCGATGACTTTTACAGTATGAAGGGGCGTGTTGTCCTGTTGAAGAAGGATATCCGGTCCAATTAGTCGGTGGCCCTCGGGGATGGCTTGGTCCTTTAAAATATTTAAATAAACTGCGGCAGTAACTTTTCCTTCAAGGACTACAATATTGCCAGGGCCACTCGCAGAAGCATCCCCAAACCATTAAACCCTGTTCCATCGACTTAACTATGGATAGAGTGCACTTGTATAATAGTTTTTGTTCGGGTCAGCGCCAAACGTGAACAATATCGTAGGAATAACGAAGACAAATCATCGATTCATCAGTCCAGAGCACTTTATGCTACAAATTTTGGGGGTTTAATATGTACTCTTTATAAAATGCTTGTCGTTTTTTTATTTGCCTCATTTAGGTAGAGTAACTTTCTTGCAACGCGGCTGTGAATATTGGCTTGGTGCACTGAAGGGATATACTTGCTTCTTTTATAAGCTGTGTGTGAATTTTTCAAACTGATTAGAAGGGATCAGAATTGGAAATATCCAAAATTTATTAATCAACTCTCCGGTTCTTATTTTTGGGCTCAATTATTTTTTCTTTCTGACGACTCGATTTTCTTTGTTGTAGCCAGCAATAACTTTCTGTAAATTTCATGTAAAAATGTAAAAATTCACCATTTTCAGAATTTTTTTTTTTAATTCACCGTAAAAAAATCGCCTTAATATTTCAAAAAATTAAATAAAAAAAAACCAAAAATTTTGTTACAAATTAAATTTCAAAATTTATAAATTAGAGAATTCCTGCACCTTTTATGCTTTTTTGTAATTTATTTTCAAGTCTTGATATGAAAAATAATTACTGCATTTGATAACTTACTTTTTCCACGCGATGTCACTGAGCATTTCTATAAAAGGCCAGGAAAATTTCTAACAGATAAGCAGTTGCTACCAAAATCATCAATTGCGGTACTTTGATAACGGTACTTTCCGAACATATAATATACAAAAGGGATTATATTCTACTAGCAGCCCGTCCCGGCATCGCACGGGGTAGACAATTACTTATTTTTGGAAATTTGGATATAAAACACTTTTTTTCACAAATATTTTTATTTGTATTAAAAAAATCCCACAGTTATATTTGTATGTAAGTCTATTTATGTTCAATTTCTTTGCCGGTTTAAGTGGCGGGCACTTTTGAAAAATTAAAAAATAAAAATAATAATAATCAAAAAATTAAAATAACAGTAATAAATAGTGAATTCAGTCGTTTTACATATAAGTAAATAATAAATTATTAAATAAATATATTAAATAATAATAATAATAATATTCTTTAAAAATGATCGTATAAAAATATTATAAGTAAAAGTAATAGTTACGAAAAAATAAAAAAATAAAATAAAATAAAAAAACTAATTATGAAAAATTAAAAAATAAAAATAATAATAATCAAAAAATTAAAATAACAGTAATAAATAATGAATTCAGTCGTTTTACATATATTTTTGCCACTGCACGTGCTAAATTCTGCTAATTAGCAGCGACAACGTCGAATTCCTTACTTTGATTCTATCGGCTCTGTTACCTGCACCTTCTCTATACTTTACATTCCCTAGCCCAGCGCGTTTTTCAGACTGCATCGCAAACAACGGCCACGGCGCTATGGCGGTTTTGTTTACTTTTTGAATTTTTTAATTCGTAATATCTTTTGAATGGAAAGTCCAATTTAAAAACTACTTTATAGGTAGTTAAATGGTCTTGACCATAAAATAATTTATTTGGATAAGGATTAATATAAACACATAAATAGCATGGTTTGAATTTGGTTAGCATTTTCATTAATTTTTAAAATTAAAAACAAGTTGTTGTAGTGACATAACTACAATAGTTGGACATATGCTACCATGGAGTTTTTTGTAGACATTATGACGTTCTTCAATATTGTTGTGCATTATTTTGTTCTTTCGCTAATAGTTTCGGCAGCGCATTCGACGAAAGACATTCTAAGATTCAATTTTCTACTCCTTCGGTTACATTGTGCAAATTTTACCAAGAATCCCTAATTTTTTCTTTTTTTTTCAAATGAAATGTAGCCTATGTCAAAGTGGAAGAATGTAGCATTCTATTGGAGAAAGAATTTTTTAAATCGGCCCAGTACTTTTTGTGCCTATTCATTACAAACATACAAACATACAAAAATAGGTACAAATCTTTCCTCTTTATAATATTAGTATAGATTAAGCTAAAAGATACAGAGCCTTTATAACTGCGCTACTTTTCTCTACCTACTATAAATAGCTAGAGCATCGATCGCCAAGAAGAAATCGAAAGAGTTAACTGAAAATGAGAATCAGCCGTGATATACATAAAATTTCCTTATTAATATATTGATATGTTATATAATATGTCATATATGAATACTCTACATCACGCATATTATATTGGTTAGTCGAAAATGTCTTTTCGTATTTCTAATCAAATTCTAACTTTTTGACATATATAATAATATACAAGAAAAAACGTTAACTTCGGTTACACCGAAGCTATTAACTACGAGTACGTGTTCAGTTTGTCTGGAAGCTCTATGCTATAGTAATCTGTTCTGAACATTTTTTTTGGAGATTACATTGTTGCCTTAAAAAATAATCTATACCAAATTTTGTGAATATATCTTGTCAAATGTAAAAGTTCTCCATACAAGAACTTGATTCCGATCGTTCAGTTTGTATGGCAGCTATATGATATAGAGGTCCGATATCGGCAGTTCCGACAAATGAGCAGCTTCTTGAAAAGAAAATGACGTTTGCAAAATTTCAAAACGATATCTTAAAAACTGAGGGACTAGTTCGTATATATACAGACAGACGGACAGACAGACAGACGGACATGGCTAAATCGACTCAGCTCGACATACTGATCATTTATATAAATAGTTTATAGGGCCTCCGACCCTTCCTTCTACAAACTTCGTGACAAACTTAATATACCCTGTTCACGAATAAAAAAGTAGATGTTTTTATTGTTTTTATTCGGTTAAATTTTATGGCAGCGATATGCTATAGTAACCCAATCTAAGTAAATAATATCTTCAGAGATTTTACCGTTCTTTTAGACAATAATCTATACTGCTTTTAGTGGAAACTTCTTGTCTAATAAACAAATTTCCAGATAAGGCCTTAATTTTTATCGTTCAGTTTGTATACTCATATCAGCTATTTCTTGTAGTGGTCAGATATCGGCAGTTCCAACAAATTGGTAGCTTCTTGAGAGGAAAAACACGTATACAAATTTTCAGAATTGACGTATGGAACTTAGGCACATCTTACGTCGAAATCATAAACTGTAAGCACACAAAATGCAGCTTGTGGCTGAACTGAAGCCGCCCGACCTTCCGAAGCGACGAAGTGCTTCGCCTTGTGGGCTCTTGAAAAGTTCCAAGAAGATTATAAACCTATCGCTGGCCGTCCTAAGAAGAAAACACATATTTTATTTATATGTATTTTGCTGATATAAAATCTGCCACAAAAAAATGACTGAGGGCTTAAGTTATTGAAAAATATATAAATATTGGTATTGCATTGAAAAAGACTTTGCTCAGCATTACAGTAAAATTGCAATTTAATAAAATTTAAGATTAATAATTTTTAATAGTGCACCACAACCTACGAGAGTTTTTACGAAATAAACTGAATTTTAAAAATAAGATCACCCCTAATAGATGTGTAATGTGGCTTGTTTGTGCAATGGTGCTTCCTGTTTATGATTTCCTATTCAATGTAGGCACATGTGTCTACTGACGAAGTTGGTCTATCTTATTTTCCATAGTCGTAATTATCTTTTCAATGAAGAATTGTGAGATCAGAGACCGAGATCGATTGACAGCGATCGATGACTGCTGTCTGATCGCTCGATCGGTGCATTGCATGGCGACACATTATTTGCTGCGTTGCAAATTATTTCGAAAAATATGCGCGATTGCTCAGAAACAAACAAACAAATGCATAATTATAGACCTCGGCAAAGCATGAAGCGCGTCAAAATAAATAGAATCGTGCGAGAAAAGCTGGAAAAAAGGAGAAGTCAGGAAGTAAGGAAAAGTTAAGCGCTGGCAGTACGGATAAGTTTTGAAATAATTCTTGACTTTAATGTCTTGCTAGATGAAGACGATGAGGGGGCGTAACCTTATATTATTAATTGCCGGTTTGACACTTTACTAGTGAAAATACGGAGCTATATCCTTTTCAAACGTGTACAAAATTGCTTAAGAGTCGATTATGAGATTCGGAAAATTCAGAAATTCTGGATTAAAAAGTCCGGTAATTCGACAAATAGTTGCGATGGACACAATATTTCGCCATTTTGAAAATCAGCAGTGCTCAAAATTATATTCAAATATATATATTTTTGGTCGGGATTATTCTCTTGAACCGACGATTGTTTGGTAGAAAGACAGACAATTTTGGAATCTGCTCCGATTTTCTAGTAACTTTTAAAAAACTTAGATTAACAAAAGTATAAAATACCAAGTCCACGTAACACGCCTTCCTATAAGAAACCCGAGAAAGTAAGGCATAAAAATATGTGAGTACATACGACAGTGGTCCGATAAATACTTAGTCTGCAAAGCAGCAGCGGTAATCCTCCATAAGCTTGACCCATCGAACCTCCAACATCTTTAACTCTCTTCCAAAGATCTGCAAGTAAGCCTTCGTGTCGACCTCCTCATTAGATTTAAAAACTCTGGTCAATGAGTGCCTTTTGGGACAGCAGTATTTTAAATGCACCGCTCCGAAATGCAGATTCCTTTGGAGAGGTGTGCATACACTCCAATAGCCAAATGGCTTTACTCGCTGGCTATGCGCTCGAGACTAGTCAGAGATGCACGGTTACAACTGAAGTGCCTGCAAAGTCGAAGAGCTTGCTAGAGAGAGCACCTTTTTCCTCATTTCATTCGATTGGAAGTGAGTCGGTTTTCCTTGTTCTGGCGTTTGATCTTTGGACTTCCAGTGAGCTCAGCAAGCGCTGTTCAATAACCAGAACTTGCCAAATTGAGATATTCTTCAGACCCAGAGACACTCGGCACTACTGGGTGTTAGCATAGTCAATCTCGCCGTAATGGTAGATGTTTTGACTGAACACTTTAGTCTAATTTGGCTATGTGTTAGCTGGAAACCGATGGGTTTGTTATAGTAGAAACGCACTTTTTCCTTTCCCAAATTTGGCCTTTTTTTTGGAATTTTGGCGTTAGACGACTTAAGTCGTCTGAACAGACCTTTTTGCTCTTTTCGTAGTAGTCGAAACAGATCGAACCCCGTAGATCTCAGAAAACGATGACAATCTCATTTCTGCTCGATAGAACAGTCTGTTCGTTGTTCGGCGTAGATTCGTAACGCAATTTCTACTGTTTCGACTGTGCTTTGAACTATAGTGAGCAACTGTGAATAAAAGTTTGGTGGACGATCACTAAATGGCTCAAAAGTTCTTCGGATAGCGCTATAAACCTTCAACAACGCGATACCCATGTGCCGACAGCTTTCTCAAGCCAAATTTTTAGTGGAGGTTATGACGCAGTTAATGTTTTGAGAAGCCTATTAGTTCGGTATTCTCATACATCTTCACTTACACTTCCAACTAGCCAGTTTCAGGGCACGTAAAAATTCATTAAGTCAAATTTTGATGGTTGCCATTTAAGGAGAAGAGTTACTGCATTCCGCATCTAAGCATTCTTTTGTTCCATTCCACGTTTTTTGTTCTTCCCAAAAACGATATTGAATTTTTTTTAATTTTTTTAAATCTGTGTATACTCCCGCTAATGTTATTGTCTCCAAAAATGTACTTATTGGATCGCCCTCGTATGTTTGTATGTGTGTCAAAGTTGACTGAACACTGCACGTTGAAATCAAAGAGATGATCGCGCGTTCAATAGACACACTATTTACATAAATAACATATATACATATGTGCATGTGTTCATATGTATATAGGAAACTTAGACTGTCAATCGTCGAGTCTGTTGCTAAGAATGCACATTTGCATGAATATACTTATTTATATATGTACATATATGTATGAATGTATCTGCCTTTGAAAATGTTAATTGCTGTATCGTATGTATGTACATATGTATCTATGCCAGCGCAGACACGCTCACTCCCACAAAATAATCATCTAGCTATGAGCTTCTAGCTGCTCACTCATTGAGGAAACCGCTAAATATTTGATGACTGGGAAGTGCCCTCATATTTGCCGCAACCCATTGACTGCTGCTCGTCTAGATGACTTTGAATTTGTTTGTTATTGATTTGCGGTGCCTAAGTGAGTATGTGTGCGTGCGTGTGTGTCGACAGACGGGAATGTAAGCGCTTAACGTCTGTCTGTACCCCGCAGCAGCCTCTATTTACTCAGCAGCCGACACCCGCCTAATGTCACACATACCTTCATACATACATACATACATTCCCACATATGTGGAGTGTCTGTGTTTACCTTTGTTGAGGTATTATTTTGATTTGCATTTCGAGGCGGCAAATCGAATAATCATTAATCTTTTCAAGACTGCACATATCTAGATAAATATTTATATTGTAATTCATTCAAATATTATTCGCCATTTAATGCCCACAAAGTATCTGCAAATGCCACAGTTAGACACACACACACATTTGTATGTACACAAATATATGTTAGGCGGACAAGTCTGCCGGCTACAAGCATCCTATATACACACAAAGGCATTTATATACATAAGAGTACAGACATATCTGTCTATTATATAGAATAAGCAAAGCATTTGCTCGCCGAACGGGTGTGTCTTGAATGGAATATTTCACACGCTTTTTCAGATGAGTAATTCGACATTCAGTTCATCAATTGCAGGAAAATTAATTCTCTTTTTTAGCTTTGCGATGAAAAGAGCTTTTAGGATGTGTCTGCAATATGCGGAAGATTCAAGAATGAGGTAATATTTGCATAAGTGATAAGTATTTTCCAATACATGTGGAGCCGAGTCTGACTAGGAAGCTGTTGTACATTTCGTCATCCGACTAAAGAGACATTCCTTTCAATCGTAAAAAAAACTTTCAGAGCAGAGTCCAAAAACAGATGTAAATTTCTTGAATTCGAAAAGGCTCTAATTTCATTAAAATATGGAGCAAATTTGTACAAAATCTTTAGTAAGTGTTTCCGTACTTGATCCTATCTGTTTGGCGTCAATTGGAGATTCCAAGTGCAGACAGGACCTTCTCCACCTGGTCTTTCCAACGGAGTGGAGCCCTCCTCTTTATCTGCTTGTCCCGGCGTGTACTGAGACGAATACTCTCATCGCTGGAATGTTTTCATCCATTCGGATCTCTTAACTCGCTGAACTATGTCAATGTGTCGTATATCTCGTACCATCGACTACGGTATTCGTCGTTAGCAATACGCAAAACGCCATTAATCTTCCGCGAACCTTTCCCACGATTTCTCCTTTTTCTCGGGAAGATGAAGCCATGTGTAGAAGTGCTCTCATGTGAAGAAAGTTTCCTGAGTTTCCCTCGATTTCTCCTTTTTCTCGGGAAGATGGAGCCATGTGTAGAAGTACTTGCATGTGAGGAAAGTTTCCTGAGCGCCACAGTGGTCAGAAACTACTCTTTTGTATATGGTTGAAGCAGCTCACGGCTTCCGGTCGTAGACCAAGTACCCTCTGGGTAACCGAAAAATATTTCTTTGAAGGCGAGCTAAAGTAAGAAGGCGAATCATCCCTCCCCAGGGTTGTGCCTTGCGTTTAGGACCCGCCACGTAAGAAACATCTCCAATGAAAAGAGCTATAATTTAACTTAATAAAATATCAAATTGGATTGTAATCCATTCATGACACTCCTTCATAATATTTTTTATTTCCCTATCGATGACTTAAACGAAGACGTTCCATTGTCCCAATATGAAGAGATTCGAATAGCAATTACCCACCTGAAGGACAACAAAGCGGCAGGGATGTATTTCCATACATATATATTACGGCCAATCGAGGTTTAAAACAAGGCGACTCCTTATCGTTCGTCTTCTTCAATTTATTCCTGAAGAAAATAATAGCTGTTGGCGTATGCCGATAATATCATCATCAGTGACCTCAATAACCGCGCCGTTTGATCTGCTTTCTCCAGACTGGCTAAGGAAGCGAAGCGTGTGGATCTGGTTGTGAACGAGGACAAGACGAAATATCTCCTGTCATCAAACAAACAGTTATCGCACTAGTCATAATTTCGAGGAGAACGTCATCCTTGAAATCCAACACAGAATCACCCTTGCCAAAATGTGCTGCTTCGGACTGAGTATGTAATTGAGATGTAAAGTCCTCTTTCGACGAAAAAAGGTCAAATTCTACAAGTCCCTTATTATACCAGTCCTGATATATGGTGCTGAGGCATGGACAATGACGTCATCTGATGAATCGACTTTAGGAGTGTTCAAGAGAAAGGTTTTGCGGAAGATTTATGCTTCTGTGTGCATTGGCAACGACGAATACTGCAGTCGACGGAACGATGCACTGTACGAGATATACGGTGTACAGTATAGACATGATTTTCTTAGGTGTCGTGTAAGCTATTCATCTTGCCTTGTTTGGAGTAAGCGGTCCCAAGATGTGGTAATACCGGATTTGCTCGGTCTCTTAGTCTTCAAAGTCCGAGTTGCTGCGAACGCGAGCAAATAGTGCGATAAATACAAGAATTGACTTCAAAGAAATTTGGCTGAATAGCTACGATATCCACTTGGTGATCACCGCTTCCTAGAAAGTGCAAATATTTGCGATAAAAATTTGGAATTTCATTTCACGGAAGCATCAACTATACTCTACTACTTTATAAATACATACATACTTACACAGAAATTTACATTTTAATATGTTTGCGTGGAGATTTTGCGCAAGGGAAGTGAATACAAATATCCGCAGTTACTATATTTCAGCGGAATATTGCGGTTTACGCAGTCACAAAGTAGTGAAATTATTTCGACACTCATTGCCGCCGGCTAGATTGTATGTGTCTGTCTGTATGTATGTATGTATGCGTTACAGCAGCCTAAAAGTAAGAATGCGAGAACCAATTCACAGAAAAACCGCAAAAGCAAGCAATTGCGTGAACGAAAAATATCAGAAATAGGAAAATGGAGTCAAATAAGTACAAAACAACGTTCTCGAAGGGATTGCGCAATCGCAACATTGAACGAACGGCCACAATATCAGTGGGCAATCAGGCTGGCGAGCGGAAAGACAGCGCGTAGTCAACGCCATCGCGCAGACAAGACGCACGAAGGCAAGGCGAGACAAGGTTGTGATTGGAGACAGGCTGACCTAACTCGGGTTAGCTTGGATGGCTGAAAGCTACATGGCTGTTGGCTGCCGTTTGCTGACTGCTGGCGGCATGACAGACGGGCCAAAGTGTGCTCCTTCGGATATAAATGCTTTTCTTCTAGTTCTTGAGTTCAGTTGCTAAATATATTGTTATTTTTGTTGTTGTTATAAAGATTTTGATTGCAGTTTATGTTATTTTTTTCGGGTAAATGTACGTGGAATCTGGTTGGCCGGTTTGTTTACCAACAACCACTTGCTCTCTACACACTCGCATGCAAGGAATTTGCATGTAAAAATATACACAAGCGTATATACGTATCTATGTATGTATGTATTTATTTTGATTTTGTTATGGTTATAGGTGAGTTATTTGAAGGAAGGTTGCTGACTTCCAGCTTATGCAATCCGAGCTTTTTTGCATTATCTCTTCGCGGATCTTTTGTTTTCATTTTTGCAGGCGGCCTTATGTTGCCATTTCGTAAACAAAACGGGAGCTATATACATACATATGTATGTATATACATTTGTATACATACGTAATATGCGTATATCTGTGTATGTGCTACTCGCCAATGTCCAGCGCTTGCATAATTTATTCAAATCTTAGGTAAGGTTAGTTTTTGGGGAATTTGCATTTGACACTCTTCGAAAATTGTTTGCTTTCGTTGTGCATTTTTGGAATTTTTATTGACAGTATTAAATTACCCCTCATAGCACGATATATAGTATGTATGTATGTATTTAAGATCCATTGATTGAAACACAATGCATTTGTGTTGTGCTTTTGATTTTTAAGTAGTCACAACTTGACAACAACCACGTCATTCGACTATTCGAGAAACCAGATACAAAAAAAACATTGCAACAGCAACAATGTTGCTATTTTATTCGAGAATATCTTAGACGATTAATGTTTACAATATGTTCGAGATACTTTGACAAAATGCTGTGAAAATGGATCAAATCGGATAACAACACGTTCACTCCACATACTATATAACTGTTTATTTCATAACTACTAAATATGCGATAACTCATTAGGCATTACATTTCATATCCTGTGCGGCACGGAAAGGTTTCATAACAGCCCGTAAAAAAATTGGACAATAGGCGTGGTACCACCCACCTTTAAGTGAAATTCCATACCACAGAAACCAATTTCATTCAAATGTCTTATTCTTCTTTAATGACGTAGACACCGCTTATACCCGAATTTACAACAGCGCATTTCCAGTCGTTCATCCTTTTCGCCGTTTTTCGACAATTGGAGATTCCAAGTGTAGCCAGGTCCTTTTTCACCTGGTCTTTTCAACAGAGTGGAGGTTTTTTCTTCCTCTGCGCCCACCAGCCGGTACTGTGTCGAATACTTTCAGAGCTGCAGTGTAGTGTTCATCCATTCGACATGACCTGGGAGCGTCGCGGATGTCTCTTAATTCGCTGACGATTTTTGTCAATGTCATCGTTAAACTCATACAGCTTATCGCTCCATCGATTGCGATATTCGCCTATGCGCAAAGGGCCACAAATTTTTCGAAAAACCTCATCAGATGTTGTCATAGTCCATGCCTCTGCCCCATACAGCAGGACGGAAATAATGAGTGACTTATAGAATTTGGTCATTGTCAATCGTTCGGCTATCTATTGTGTTTGCAGCTTTTCGACGTCGAACATTCCTTGGCTGCAATAAGATAGTGGTTCGAGACGATGTTAGGACCTCGGAGCGTACGCACATCTAAAACACTGGAGACGTGTCTTCCGTCTATCACAACATGATCGATCTGGTTGGTAGTTTTTCGATCCGGAGACATCCCGGTGGCTTGATGAATTTTCTTATGCTGGAATCTAGTACTACAGATAACCATATTTCGGGCTCCGGCGAAGTCGATCAACCTCAACCCATTTGAGATGTTTCATCGTGGAGGCTGAATTTACCGACCGTAGTGCCAAAGATACCTTCTTTGCCCACCCTGGCGTTAAAGTCGCCAAGCACGATTTTGATATCGTGGCGGGGGCAGCTCTCACAGGTGCGCTCCAAGCGCTCATAAAAGGCATCTTTGGTCACATCGTCCTTCTCTTCCGTCAGGCCGTGGGCGCAAATCAGCGATATGTTGAAGAACTTCGCTTTGATGCGGATTGTGGCTAGACTTTCATCCACAGGGGCGAATGGCAGTACTCGGCGATGGAAACGAATCCCACACCAAATTTACTTCCTTTAAATGCCACAAGGACCTACTCGTCTCTGTCCTTGTCCCGTCCATCGAATTTCTTGGACGTCGGTGATGTCAGCCTTCACTCTAACGAGAATATCAACCAGCTGGGCGGCGACACCTTGCCTATTAAGGGACCAGACATTCCAGGTGCCTGCCCTCAAATCATAATCCTTAATTTGTTTGCCATGGTCGTCATCGAAAGGGCGGTCTCTCATCCGAGGCTGGTTGATATTTTTCATTGGATGCGTTTTTTACGTGGCGGGTCCCAAACTCAGCGAACAACTCTGCGGAGAGGATGTTTCGCTTTCTCACTGTAGCTCGCCTTCAAACGGATGTGCTTAGACTGCTCAGAAGGTACTTGGTCTAGGATCGGAAGTCGTGAGCTGCTGGAGTCATATGTAAAACATCTGAATTTTGTGAAGGTCGTTCTTAATCAGTTGTTGTATGCCGGAACTATTGGTGCTGCGCGAAAATGGATATTGCAGGAACGTCATGTGACCCAATGTGAGACTGAGGAAACTATAGTTAATAGTAGAACCAGCACACATTCAATATTACATACACATTTGATTGCGGAAAAAATTCATTCCCGTTGGATCCCACAAATGATGAATCGTGGATTTCCGGGTATGAACCCGACAGTAAACAACAGTCCAGTGGAGGCTTCCAGATGAGCATTTTCAGGCAACATACATACGTAGCAGTAGAAAATAAAAAAAAAAACAGTTATTCATGGTTAAATCATTGCATAACACAAGAGTTGACCAATTAAGCAGGGCTAAAATCCTGTCCCCAGGCAATAATGAAACTTTTCAGCAGTGAAATTGTCCGCTAAGCGTGCTTTGTCTCAATTGTATAGAAAAATTGTTCAAATCTCTCAAAACATTTTAAACAACGCTCACAGATCCGCACGCTTGTGAGTCATGCCTTTCATGTTTAAGCCTTTCGACAGCGCAAATCACAAAAAATCCACTAGTGACCGCATGTCTGAGCATTTTGGGCATTACCAAAGTAGCCAGACAACAAACTGTGTTGTTCTTGTTGTTGTAAGCGCTGCTGCACTTACCTGTCGCCGATTGTAGCTGCGACCGCAAAAAACAAAAGTGCAATTGGGCAAAAAATGCAGACACAACAACAACAACACATACACCAAAAACAACAACAATAACTGCAGCTACGACAAATGTAAGCCAATTCCGAAAAAGCTAACGAGTCACCGGTCAACAAAAAGAACAACAAACGAAGGAAACAAGAACCAAGAACTGATTGCATTTCAGGCGGACGGACAGCCGGATTGTTGGTGTTGGCTGGCGAAAAAAGCGAGCCGAGCGGCGCAGAAAAATGCAGCAAAATTGGCCGCTGCAGCCCTGCAAAAGTCCCTTTCAGCTCAACTCGATTTATGCAACGCGACGCAGCTCAATGCAACGCTGTGCGCTGCATGCACGCACAGAAAAACCGAAAACAATTCAATTTGAGCGATTGAAAATTCGCAGACGACAATAAAGTGCACAAAACTGTAAAATTCGTAAGACAATGCACGAGCCAAACAAAAAAACAAACGAATCTCCAAAACGAAATGGGGAAAAAGCAACGAAAATGAAAATGACAAGTGCAACAAAAGAGAAACTGCAAATAATGCCGGAGAAAAGCGCACGAACGTACGAAAATTGACGATTTCGACTTGGTTTTTGTGTTCGCTGCGTTGAATTGCGATCGAGCAAAGAAATTACCTGTGCTGGTTCCTCAACTGCACTCTCCATTAGCATGCGTGACATGTGAGTGATTATCTGGATGCAGACTAAATTGCAAAAGGTAAAGGGGCTTTCAATATGAGCGGACAGGCGGTGAAAAGCTGAGATATACATAAGTACATATGACTCTGTGATTGCATTGGGTTTTATTAGGGTTTTCGAAGTTAAAGACAGTCTAAAATTTATAAGGTGCATTAAACTCAATATGATAGAAACATGATATTGCAATCGATGTCAAATACTGGTGGCGGCAAGAAGCCATTTAAATCTCGGAAACTCTGCATGAAAATAAGCAGTAAATTTAGATCGCATAACATCGTCTGTCCGTGTTATTCTTGGAACAATTATCTAGTCCCCACTAAGGTGGTAAGGTTCAAGTTGATTGTCAACAAAATCATTTTATGGTAGACTATTCGACGGGGTCGGACTATAGGGAGAGGGTGAGGGGGGGTTTGATATATGTACGGTTCTTTGGGCATGCAAAGAAGTGGTTAGAGTCATGTACCATAGGAACTCATAGAAGTGCTCATTGCACCCTGGACATATATTTTGTATGTCTGGATCGATTCTGTATAAAAAGGTTTTTAACCTGCTACAGTATCCGGAACGAAGTTTCGCAAGAGTCACCCTAAAGGCCCGACACAACTCGAGCTCTTCGTCTGCTAGAGGTGGTGGTTCGGTCCCAAGTTGGTTTCTGCGAGAACAGCTCGACAGCCGCACGACAGGAGACATCAAGGGGTATTCTGTAATGGTACCGATTGCTTAATTTTAACACGTCTGTACTTTCTTCGTCTGCAGAAATTGTTAACAGACCGTTCTCCTACATCCAACCGACTTTTCGTTGCAATGTATTTGATGATAAGCTATCTCTGATTGTTAGGGTACAGACGGCTTCGTACTATACCATTTTATAGGGCAAGTTTGATTTTCTCATAAACTGATTGAGAGAGAGAGAGAGAGAGAGTAATGCAACATCATATTCAACAAAGCCCACTCGATCCCAAATTAAGACCCCTCTATTTAGATATATCAGAGTTTCCGAAATTTTCGCACGCCTGCCGGTGCTGAGACAACGTTTTGATGCAATTGAATTGTAAGCAGTTGTTGCTGTTGCTGTTCTTTTACTGCTGCTGATACATTTTGGTCGAACTGAAATGACGAAAAATTCGAGCTTCCGTAAAATACAGCTGTTTTTGGCCTGTTCCTCAGTAATGTATGTTCCACGAACGCCTTTATTTTCAGTCCTTTGGTTTTTTTTTTTTTTTTGTTTCACCTAGATTTCCCTGTTTCCCTGAATTTGGACTTTGTCATCGTTCGAGGCAGACGTAGAGGTAGACGACATGGATTCAAAATGCGTTAGACAAAGGTATTTTACACGTTGCACCTATACATTGATGCTTTCCGGCGAAGGCTGCTATTAGACATAGGAAAGCTAGTTATATGAGGTGCCCGGGTAGGAACACATCGAAATTCTCCACAATTTCGATTGCACTCCTAACAATCTAGATCACTGCATAACATAACTTTTTCTTTGCGGTCCCTTCTCTGCTCACACACCAGCGAAGGCGTCGCGAATTCGTTGGAAAAGCGGTGCATTGAACTTTTTCACGGGTGGTTCGAAGTTAAGAGATAGAGAAAGCTGATGAGCCTACTAGGGTACCTCAATTTCATCCGATTGTCCATTGAACCTTTGGATCTCCAGAGAGAAACTACTGAAACCTCATACGGACAACCATTTATGGTTTAGATTTCGAGTTTTCCGTTTTTTCGTCAGTTTTTAAAATGTATACTCCTTTCTTCAGAAGACAAAGTGGTTTCAATAACACGATACTTTGTCCATGATTGATGGTTGCTTGATTTAAAGAAGCGGCCAATAGAACTTCTAACCGCAAGCGACCGCACTTGAGCCTTTTCTAATTCCATTCTTACTAAGCACTATTCAACAACTCGATGTAATTAATAAAACGACTAAGCTCTTTCACCCAGCTGTACAATTCCCTTTAAATTGGAATATTAGAAGAGGTTGAGGAAATGCCCTACCAACCGGCTAGAGTCTAGACATTCGCAAAGTTAATGTTTCATCATCCTCCCGACACAATCTGTACTCTGTCGATTCTGAAGGTGTGATCTCAGTGGTTTTCGTAAATGTAGAAATCTTCTGGTATGTCACTAGCCACACTAAGTAATTTTGGAGAACGCTCTCTATGAAAGGAATTCCAAGCTCTTTATACATACATTTTCCTTAAGTCTTTTAATGCATTTTCTAGCCTGCTGTTGGTTAATGCAAAATTTTACTCAATACTTTTCTACAAATAATCTGCAAACGAAGGAAAATCAATATGTACATAAATCAAAAGAGATTAGATCCGCTTATAGATTTCTAGTGGCTATGAATTCTAATAGATAGAAGGAAGGACTAATCAATTTTATGATATGACCAGTTTGACATTTTAAAAAGGGCCACTTGGCAACCAGCAGACAATTAAAAGCAACAACAATCCAGCTCAAGTGCAATCGAAATAAGAAGTCTCGACAAGCTAAAAAAAAAACGAACGAACGGAAGGAGCGTATAGAAGAAGCAGAAGTATAACAAGTAAGGAAGAGCTAAGTTCTGGTATAACCGAACATTTCATTACAAAGATTAAAGCCAAGGAGTACCTTCAGGTGCATAAGGCCTGTTATTTATATCGGGTCTAAGGAGGGTTTTCAGCCGATTTTACTTTTTGTAAGCACAAATATATACCGTTATAAGAAAAACACGTTCTCTCAATTTTATTACGATAACTCACACATTGGCTGATATAAAGTCACCTGGTGGTTCGAAATTCTTTATATTAGGTATGTGGGGGCTAAGTGAAAAATTGACCCGATTCAAGCCATTTTTGATAAACAGAGATATTATTATCAGGTAAGGATTCTCTCTGAGTTTCAATTATAAATCTGACACATTTACCGATATTTTCGGCAAAAAGTCAAGTATAGGTACTGGGGTCCAAATATTGGATTTGAACTTTTAATCATATGGTGGAAAACTCGTACAGGGATTATTTGTGCAAAGTTTTATTCTGTTATATTATTTGATTCTTGATTTGTGTACTGGAAAGTGAAAAAATCAAATGGACTTTAAAATTGTGCTATATGGGACTTAGGCGTGGCTGTAGTCTGCTTTCGCCCATTTTCATTATGTAAGTTGGAAGAATACATACAAAATGTGGTTGAAATTGATTGAGCGGGTTCTGAGATATGTGACTTTACAAAAAAGTGAGCGGTGCTACACCCATCGTCCAATTTTGACTCGTCCTCTCACACCCCCAGGTAGGAGTTCTCATAATACTTGTGCTGGAGATTGCCGGTTATTGTAACTTTATTGGTTTTGGAGATATGAGCATTAAACTTGTCACAGCGAGGTCGCGCCAAATTTTTTTCAAAACTTTTTGCAAACAGGTGTCCCTTGCTGCTGCGATGCCCTGTGCCAAATTTCAGTTTTATATTTTAACTTAGTGCTTAGTTATGAGACTTTGTAGGTTTTGGGTAATGACGTTTTGTGGGCGTGGCAGAGGTCCGATTACACCCATCTACGAACAGGTACTTTTTGTTGCCAGAGAACTCGCATACAAAGTTTTATCGATATATGTATCTCAATTTTTACTCAAGTTACGCTTGCACGAACGGACAGCCAGACAGACAGTCACCCGGATTTCAACTTCTCTTGTCATCTTTGTGCCCAAAACGGTGACATTTGAATTTAAACTGAGCGTGTCGAAGGATTTGGAGAATTTTTTTTTTTTTTAGGTTGGTAGTACTGTCAGTCACATTTTTGTCAAATTTCATGTCAAAATATTCATTAGTGTTTGAGATACGTGTAGTTTTGTGAGCTGCTAAAAGTGAGTTTTTCGTTTTTTGCGATGTCGAATTTTGTTGAGCAAAGAATTTGCATTAAATTTTGTTTACGGAATCAATTTTCTGCTGCGGATACGTTGAGGATGGTGCAGAAAGCCTTTGGAGATGAGGCCAGGTCTAAAAACAATGTTTACAAGTGGTATAGTGAGCTCCAAGCCGACCGTGAACGTGTCGAAGACGAAGAGCGTCCAGGGCGACCATCAACCTCAACCGACAAAGCTCACGTTCAACAAATCAAAGATTTGGTGTTGAAAAACCGTCGATTAACAATTAGAGACCTTGCTGATAAAGTTGGCATATCGAAAGGCTCAGCCAATACCATTTTGAAAGATGTTTTGGGCCTCAAGCGCGTCAAATTTCGACTGGTACCGAAAACATTGAATTTTTTGGAAAAAAGGCGTCACGTTGAAGTGTGTGAAACGATGCTTTCCGATTACCAGGGTGTCATGAAACGCATTATAACTGGCGATGAGACTTGAATCTATGCTTACGACCCCGAAACAACCGATCAATCGAGCGAATATCGTGCCAAAAGAGAGCCGAGACCAGAGAAATCGCGCCAAAGTCGCTCAAAATTCGAGGTCATGTTGACTGTTTTCTTCGATTATCGTGGTGTTGTGCATTATGAATTCCTTCCAACCGGTCAAACAGTCAACAAGGAATATTAATTCAACGTTATGCGTCGTTTGCGTAACGCTATCCGCCTAAAATGGCCGGAATTGTGGAAAGACAATTCTTGGTTTTTACAACACGATTATGCACCATCCCATACTCCCTCGCAATTCGTGATAATTTCGCCAAAAACTCAACTCATATCGTTCCGCAACTACCGTATTCACCTGATCTGGCGCCGTGCGACTTCTGGCTGTTCATCAAGCTTAAAAGACCGCTCCGGGGACACCGTTTTGATACGATAGAGGAGATTCAAGCCGCAGCGAAGACGGAACTGAAGGCCATCCCGGAAAATGATTACAACCAGTGTTTCGGAGATTGGAAAATCCGTTGCCATAAGTGCATTGTATCGGGAGGGGATTACTTTGAAGGGGATGAAATTGATTTGGAAGAATAAGTAAAGAATTTTCAAAATAAATACAAGGTCACCTTATCTCTCTATATCTATCTCGCTTAGTTTTAGGTGATACTAGAATACTCTGTAGCAACATGTTGCAGGGGTATAAAAATATGATGGAATAAGATTGACTGCGAACAGGAAATGCCTGAGCGCTAGATTATAAATATAAAAATAGAGAACCTGTTGCTGCTCCTGGAAAAAGCCAACGCGGCGAATGCAATAACAAAAGCAACAGCACCCAAAGCCGGTGACGTACCAAGTGGCTCGTGTATGTATGTGCCGACGGAGGAGGGAAATTCGATAGAATGGAACGTGAATGTGTATATGTATGTATGTATGTATGTATGTATCTATATATGTATGCATGTATATATGTATGTATGTACGTTCTGTGCGCATAAATTTCTAAGTTAGACCACGGCCATGTGAGTGTATGCGTGCTGGGCTCATCAACAGAAACATATGCTGCCAACAGACAGCGCTCCAGACAGACGGATGGATATGCAACAATTGTTGAGGCATCATTGTAACTGCGTATGCTTTGTTTTTATTGTTTTGCCTACACCTTACACATTTATTAGCAAACAAATGTGCACGGCAGCATATCGACAATGTGTTGTCGCCGCCGGAGAGGCAATGGAACGTGACTCAAGTTGACGTTGCCGTTGTCGTTGTTGCTGCTGCCACAACGTTGCTACTTTTTAGCATTTATGTGTAGTATTAACACACACACATACGTACATGAGCACGCTTGCTGACTGTGTGCTTTTATGGCGTGCATGCAACAGGATGAAAAGTAATTCTAATTTGATTTCCTTAAGCGCAAGCAACGTCCTTGAGCATTGATGGTTCACTCTCGTGCATTTCTACATATGTGTATGTGGACACATACACTATTGCTATTTTATTTTTCTTAGATTTTTTATTATATTTGGTTGTCTTTGCCACTTTAAACGCCCATGCAACCCCTGCAGCTCGACACAGCCGCACTTGCAACTTTAATTGCAAAGCTTTAATTTGTTGTGCGTAAACTGAAGAAAACGCAGAGATTCCGATATTTCTTAGCAAACCCAGATTATTCTTCAGTTGAACATTGCATATTGAGAAACTTTTTTATACTCTGAACAGGGTAATTGATTAGCGTGACGAGCTGATTTAGCTGTGGTCGTCTGTCCATCGATATGTCTGTATATATGCGAACTAGCTCCTCAATTTTTGAGGTATGGACCGACTCATGTCCTTATCTCACCATCCAGCAGCTCATTTGTCGGAACGGCCAACATCAGACCACTATAGCATATAGCTGTCATATACATACATTGATCAATCTAAATCAAGATAAGCATCTACTTATGCTACTTTCTTTTTCTTCTTTATTGGCGTAGACTCCGCTTACGCGGTTGTAGGCGAGTTAAAAACAGCGCGTCAGTCGTTCTTCCTTTTCGCTGTTTGGCGCCAATACGAGATTTCAAGTATAGCCAGGTCCTTCTCAACCTGGTCTTTCCAAAGGAGGGGAGGTATTCCTCTTTCTCTGGTTCCCCCGACCGGTACTACGTCGAATACCCTCAGCGCTGGAGTGTTTTCATCCATTCGGATAGTAGGAGCTAGCCAGTATAGCCGCTGTGTCTTGAATCACTGAACTATGTCAATGTCATCGTATGTCTCATACAGCTCATCATTCCATCGACTGCGGTATTCGCCGTTGCCAATGCGCAAGGGACCATAAATTTTCCACAGAACCTTTCTCTCGAAAACTCGTAGCGTCGACTCATCGGTTGTTGTCATCGTCCAAGCCTCTGCGCCATATAGCAGGACGGGAATTATGAGCACTTATAGAGTTTGGTTTTTGTTCGTTGAAAGAGGACTATGCTTTTCAATTTTCAGTTCAGTCCGTTGTTGTTAGTAGACAAAATTTTCTACGACTTCGAAGTTATGACTATCAACAGTGATGAGGGAATTAAGCCACGAGTGCGATGACTGTTTGTTTGACATATTTCGACTTGCCCTCGTTCACTGCCGAACTCATTTGCTTCGCTTCTTTGTCCAACCTGTAGGAAGCAGGTTACGGCGCGGTTGTTATGACCGATGATATCGACTTCACTTTATGCTATAAAAAATCCATCTAAGAAGGTGCTGCCGAAATTAACGACTTAGAAAAAACTTGCTAGATTGCACAGTTCTCGATTGTGTAATATTCAATAAAAAACAAAAAGAAGTACAAAGATATTACAAAGATTTTCATCTAAGAACTTGATACTCGGGGTAATTGTATGGCAGCTGTCTGTTATAGTGATCTGATCTGAACAATCTCTCCGAAAATTGTACCGCTGTCTTGGAGAAGAATCCTTGCCAAAACTCGTTTTTTTAAGAACCAGATTTCGATCGTTCAGATTGTATGATAGGTGTATGCTAAAGTGATCCGATATCAGCGGTTTCGGCAAATCAGCAGCTTCTCGGAGAGATAAAAATCTGTGCGAAATTTCAAAGCAATGTCTTAATAGATGAAAGACAAATTTGGGTATATACAGGCCAGACATACGGACCGCCTACTTTCGCACTGTGATATGCAAACGTGAAAATAATCCTACATACCAAATTTGGATGCAATTGGTAAAGATAGTCCGGAGATATGCGATATCACACAAAGGTGCGTGGTGCTACGCCCATTGTCCAATTTCGAAACCGATTCCTATAAAACCGTCTTATCAGAAAATACTTTCCTTCTGAAAAATGCTCACATCTGCATATTTAAATATTCTCTCTTTAAAGTGTCTTTTAAGTTATGCTAGTTACCTCACAGAGCCTCGGTGGCTCTAGGCTTCGGTCCTTGCTCCAACCAATTGTAAAAATGTCGCTTTTAATTGTGATCGAAAACCTGCAACTAAGTACAAACTTCCAAGGTATTTCCGCCATTAAAAATGCTTCTTTGCTTTCCACCCTCAGTTCTTAAATACCTTAAACCTTAGATATGCCTTCATTTGTCAGTCGCTACGATCGCTTGGCTAAGTCCCCACCTTGAGCCACCATGAATAGTGAATAAAGCGATGCCCCACAGTGCGCACCGAAGACCTGATTGCTGCTGTGAAGCATAATACCAAACATAACACGAATAAGCCGACATCTCGTGCTAAAATTGGAGCTTACTTCATTCACTTTAGGAAATATTTTGCCGAAGGATCTTCGAAGGAAATGCAACTGTTACAATTGAAACCGAACGACCATTAACCGAGCCGCACGTTCGGTGAATGAGCCCAAAAAGGATGTATGTATGTACATCGATATCCGATTTTCACAAAACACTTTTGGTTGAATGGTTAAGTAGTTAAAAAAACAATATCGTCCCATATGGGGTGATGAGAATCCACAAGCAATGGAGGATGTTGATGTGCACGACCTTTGATCCCAACAAAACATGCCTTATAGCGGTGGGCGAATTATCTTGCGTTGTGAGCCTGTGGTGTAGCCGCCAAGATCGTGCGACTTAACACCGCTGAACTATTAATTTGTAAGGTTATGTGAAGTTACTTGTCTGATAAGCTGGAGACGATCGACGCCATTGGAAGATAATATTCGGCGTGGTGTTCTTGGAATAGATTGCTGCAAAAAGTTGTCGAAAATTGGGCCCCAAATCACTTTTAAAACAAAATGGCAAACCCTTATCTTTATTAAGAACTAAATTATTGGCCATTAAACTAAGTTTTACTATCTGCCTATTATTTCTTCTTAAAAACCACATGTCTAAAAATATTCCTTTACTTACCACGCTTTGTGTTTCCACAACCAGCTTCATCAGTTGCCTTTATATTTTCATTTTCATAAATATTCCTTCCTCTATAAACCCGCTCCACCTGTTCAAAAACGCAACAGAGTGTCTGTATTTTGGGATGCGCACGGAAATATTTTGATTGACCACCTTGAAAAAGGACGAACCATCAACAGCGACTGTTACATATCGTTTTTGAACCGTTTAAAGGAAGAAATTCCCGAAAATTGATAAAAAAAAAAAATCCATAAATTGGGCTTCGAATTACTTCAGCATCCACCGCATTCTTCAGATCTGGCTTTCAGAGACGATATGCTGTTCTCAGATCTCAAAAGATTGCTCTCAGTTGAGAAATTTTCGTCAATACAGAGGTGTTCGTCGAAACTGATCGGTCTAAAAAAAAACTCAAACAATCCACATAAAAGAATTATTGGAAACAGTAGCCATCGCTGAGACCTTTCAAACAGCCCTAGTAATAACGGCTACCGGTCAATAAAATCAAGCTTGCGTCCCTTGGGACTTATTATGTTCTTTCATACAGCATGTTGGTATGTATGTTGGCTAGATGAGTATTGCCAACTGCAGATGCACCTATGAGTGTACTATGAATGCCATGGGGCATTCATGTGCAACAAAGCATTGATTTCTTACTAAGCATAAAGCCAGCAAGTCTACGCTGGAAAAGTAGCTGGAAGCGTAGAGCAGAAAGAAAATCCCGAGTCATGCGCTCGCAGCTGAATGCCGCAGCAAAGACTAGCCAAGGGCGTGCGTGTTGCACGTTGCGTGTATGTGCATGCGTGCGTGCGTGCGCTGCTAGTCACGCTGCCGTGCATACGCAACAATAACAAATAGCAAATGCTTGTGACAAAAATAACTACAGCAACGACGTCATCAACTGCAAACGCACAAAGCTACACAGACGCAGCTGTACGTGTGTATGTGTGAGTATGAGTGCGCATAATGCATTTGCTTTTCTTTTCTTGCTTTTGCTTTTGCTTTCGTGTTTTGTTTTTTTTTTTCATTTGTGTTAGGTTTGCATTTTTCGCGCCAACGCAAGACATTTTGCGTCTAGTGAACGGCCAAGCCAACCGGTCCAAAGGCCGGCCGGTTGCTTGGCTGGCTGACTAGTTTTGGCTGAATGACCGCAGATACGACGACGACGACGACGGCAGCTGCAGCGCCGAACATTGCTTGCTGCCAATCAGCCAACCAAACAACCAACAACCATCCAAGCAGTCAGCAAGCCGGCAAAACGGCCAGCTAGTCAGTCAGACAGCCGGCTGGCAGTCATCAGGCAACGCGCCACTCGCATTCGATTCTGATAATGAAGCTGAAATGCACACTTTTACATTTCCTCGTAAACAATTAACGACCTACTGCGACGGCCAGCCGAGCGGGCGGACGTGTATGCATACTGCCGACTAGCCGGTCGTTCGGTTGTAACGTCCATAAGTTGCGGCAAGACGACGATAACGTGCTGGCCAAGCAGCTTTCTTGGAATATACCGAAAATTATTGCATTAATGCAAAGCGTAGTGCAGCAACACGCTTGGCTGGTATTGCCCGTGTGCACACAAGCGTACGCACATGCAGGTAGAGTCGTCAACAAACACCAACGCATTTGAGCACGCGCCAATGGTCATTCGTAGGCCATCCAGTTGACCAGACAAACATTGGTTGGTTGACCACAGCCAGCTAGTTGGCTGGCTATGCACACACGTGTGTGTGTGTGTCGCGGGTCGGTTGTGTACGCAGCAGCAGTCAGCCCACATGCGTCTGGACTTACCTGTATTGCCTCCCTTCCTACGCGCTCGCCCGCAGCCGCGCGCGGTTCCGTCCGCCGCGGCTAAGCATGTCCGTTTGCTGTCTGTTGTCTGTTCGCCTCCTCATTTCGCTTGCATTGCGAACGCTTGGTTTATGGCATTCCAAAAATGCTGCCGGCCGCCAATGAGCGCACTTTTGCCTCACGTTGTTGCTATTTTTAACTCGGCTGTTTCAAGCGCATGCATACCAGCGCGCACACACTCTCATACATACAGACAGACATGGCCGTGTACATACATATGTACGCCTATGCCACATGCATACTTGTTATGATTCAGACTTTGGATTTTCGATTTTCTTTTTCGTTGGGTTTTTTGTTTTTGTTTTAGACATTTTACTGCTTTCGCGTTTCTTTCACTGGCTCGGCGTGGCTGCCACCGTCAAATTGCATTCGCAATGCCAACCTGTGGTATTTGTTTAATAACAGATACGTGTGTATGTGCTTAAATATGCTTGTGTGTATGTATTATATGTATTTACGAATATTTCATTCCAGCATTTTCCAAATCGCGTTTATCGGTCAATTAAATTACTTGAAAAATAAAAAAAATTGAAGCTTCCTTGTTGTGAAATTTGTTGGTATCGTGTTTGAATCGAAAAAATATCCAGGTAACTTATAAAACCTTCCCGATATTTTATTGGTCAGGTAGGATCACCAAATTTACTCATTGAGCGATGCACCGATCGAATAAAAGGCTTTTAGAAATTCGTCCTTGCTCTGAAATAGTCACACTTTTAACGACTTGATATTAAGGTGGTCCATTTCTAGGTTTTCAACCTTTTTAAAGAAAAAAGACAGATACTTCAATTTAATGGGAAATGTTTATTATTGTTCCAGAGAACATTATTTTGCCTTTATTTTTTGAAGATTATCACTTTCAAATGTTGGCTGCGACTACGGGTCAGATGATCGGTTTCGGGTTCGGGGTGCTCTTCGTCTCAAATGCGGCTTTTGCCTGCTTAAATACCCATTGAACCAGAAATAGGGTTCATCTCTGAACAAAATTTGGCTCGCACACGTCGGTCTTCTTAGAACTTTTCAAGAGCCCATAGAACGAAGCGATGTCGCTTGGGAAGGCCGAGCAGTTTCGGTTCTTACACAAGCTGTATTTTGTACGTTTTCGATTTAAGATCCTGACTTAAAAGGCGTCAAGTCGTTCCATACGTTAGTCCGAGTTGCTGCGAACGGCGCCGAATCGACTCTCTACTGTTTTCGTGTACCCTCTTAACTACGGCTGCTATATTTTCTTCAATGCGTGCTGGACGTCGTCTATCTATTGAAATATTATCCAATAATGAATGATGGGTCTCAAGATGGATGATGGTGTTGTGAATAGTAGGGTCAGTGGGCCGATTATGTTGACCATAAGTGGAGCGCGAAACATATTGAAAAAAGTACTTCTACTTGGATCACCCGTCATATCAATTTGACTGAAAAATTATGCATCTTATCGAGATATAAAATCAAGTGTTTCTAGGTGCTTGAAGTAAATCCAAAATAAATGCAAAAATATTTACATTTAAATTAAGCTAATTTCTTAATTCCACTCTCATAACGGGTGATTTTTTTGAGGTTAGGATTTTCATGCAGTAGTATTTGACAGATCACGTGGGATGTCAGACATGGTGTCAAAGAGAAAGATGCTCAGTATGCTTTGACATTTCATCATGAATAGACTTACTAACGAGCAACGCTTGCAAATCATTGAATTTTATTACCAAAATCAGTGTTCGGTTCGAAATGTGTTTCGCGTCCGTGTCCGATGAGCGATGAGGCTCATTTCTGGTTGAATGGCTACGTAAATAAGCAAAATTGCCGCATTTGGGGTGAAGAGCAACCAGAAGCCGTTCAAGAACTGCCCATGCATCCCGAAAAATGCACTGTTTGGTGTGGTTTGTACGCTGGTGGAATCATTGGACCGTATTTTTTCAAAGATGCTGTTGGACGCAACGTTACGGTGAATGGCGATCGCTATCGTTCGATGCTAACAAACTTTTTGTTGCCAAAAATGGAAGAACTGAACTTGGTTGACATGTGGTTTCAACAAGATGGCGCTACATGCCACACAGCTCGCGATTCTATGGCCATTTTGAGGGAAAACTTCGGACAACAATTCATCTCAAGAAATGGACCCGTAAGTTGGCCACCAAGATCATGCGATTTAACGCCTTTAGACTATTTTTTGTGGGGCTACGTCAAGTCTAAAGTCTACAGAAATAAGCCAGCAACTATTCCAGCTTTGGAAGACAACATTTCCGAAGAAATTCGGGCTATTCCGGCCGAAATGCTCGAAAAAGTTGCCCAAAATTGGACTTTCCGAATGGACCACCTAAGACGCAGCCGCGGTCAACATTTAAATGAAATTATCTTCAAAAAGTAAATGTCATGAACCAATCTAACGTTTCAAATAAAGAACCGATGAGATTTTGCAAATTTTATGCGTTTTTTTTTTTTAAAAAGTTATCAAGCTCTTAAAAAATCACCCTTTATAAACCCCATCGCTGGTACAGTCGATTCTCACAAATTTCTCTTGAGACGAATTTTTCACCAGAAAAAGCGTTTGCCGTGGACAGGAACAAGAAAAATAACAACCACTTGGTGTCAGGGATATACCATAAAGTGAATGTTTTCATCACTAATCTGAAATAAGAGTTTGGCCGATGAATTCTGCGAAGGGACCGCGGCCATTTTCAGTGACCATCCACTTCAGAAATACACATATCGAGTAATCGATAGTTCAGTCAGTAGTCAAACTGGCCTCTCAGAGCGTGGTACATATTTGACATGAAATTGATCGGAATTTGTTGCAACCAAAATAGAGCGAGAATGTCTGTTATAGTATCAGGATCACATACATACATATTTTAGAATCGAAGAAAAACTGTAAAGTATTTTCTCTTTGTTGGTGTCCATCTTTGACATGTGTTCAAACAATACTAAGTCAAGCAATTACAAAACTGCCTGAAACCCTTTTTTAGTACAAAATTTTACCTTTCCATCGCCATATATAGCAGCTTGCACTATATAAGTCATTTATAAAAGAGACTCAAAAGCCCGTAACCATAAAGGGAAACTTTCGCTTTTCTTCTGGAGAATGTTCATCAATACCAAAATATTTTTACGAATTATTTGAATTTTTATTGGAACAATCTTTAGGCAATTTTGGGAGTGGCTCGATGGCTGATCGAATTTTATAAGAAGTTTCTGTTATATTCAGCTTTATGAAGGCCAATACCAACTGATGAAGAATTGTCGCGATATTTTCAGTATATTGAGTCCAAAGGGACCAAATTTTAACAAAATTTCGTGTGCGAAATCGTTGCGAATGTTGGAAAATTCTTATGGTGATTCAAAAACACAAGCCTATGAGTGGTACAAAGCCTTTAAAGACGGTCCAGAGATCATTATAGACATGCCTCGTTCTGAAGGATCTCGACCTCTTGATGAAAATATTAAAAAAGTGAAAAATGTGGTGCTTAAAATTCGTCAAGTAAGTGTTGGGGAAATGCGAGAGAGCTCGACAACTCTCGCAAGTCCGTTTGAATGATTTTGATGGATATTTTGGGTATGAAACGCATTCTTGCTCGACTCGTCCCTATAAAGCTGAAGTTTTAAAAAAAGATTACCGTAAACAGGTTCCTTTAGAAGAATTCCACATTCTTGAAGGGCAGACTCAAATTTATCAGTTTGACATGCAACCAAGTCAACAATCATCGGAATGGATTCCGTTTTGAGTCGATTGAAGAGATAAAACAAAATTTGCTGAAGGATCTGAGGGCCGTCTCCAAAAGTGCTTATGAAAAGTGTTTCGAGGACTGGCAAAATCGTTGACATTAGTGTATTACATCTGATGGGGACTAATTTTAAGGCGACAAAATAAACATTGATGAATAATTAAATACTTTGCATTTTATTTATAATTTCCGGGTACTTTTTTGTCACAAGTTATATAAATGATCAGCTGATCCGCTAAAGTGAAGACCAATACCACTAAGTAACTTACTAAACCATTAACTCCATCGTCATTCTTTGTTATTCGGGCTTAAGGCTCGTCAGTCACGACATTCCGGCCTACTCCTCAATCATTCTTCTGTTTTCGCTGCGTTGCAAATCTTTCCTTCTTAGCTTTTTCAAAACTATAACACACCACGCTCTCATGCTGTCCCACACTAGTTTCGATTGAGTCATCACCCGCACTATGTTATTCGCTGTTACTCGTTCCGTTGTTAATTTCTCTAGACTGTCTCTCTTCTTTTCATACCGCCGACAGAAAGAGAAGATTTGCAGCGCGTTTACTTCGCTGTTGTCGATGAAGGAATAATTCATCTCGTCGTAATAGACATATTTGTAGAGATACACTCTAAATCACCCGGGGCCCGTCAAAAACTGCGTCAGATTTAAATCAGTTTCTCCATGTTTCCTATCTAACTATGCTTGTACCCTTTTAATTAGCCTGTGGGTCCATCTGCCTTTGTAGCTATATCCCAATGTTTTTGCCATTCATTGAAGCTTGTTTGCCGATCCTTCACCGCTAATCCCCTGCCCAGTCTTTTGGACCTGTCGTATACTCTTTTGCATTCCATCGCCATTGTCTCTGGTGGAATGATGCCCGCTATAACTCCAACTGCTTCGTGGGATAAGGTGGAAACTGCGCATGTGACTCTTAGTAAACGTTTTTTGCCCCATATGGGCGACGCATACATCAGAATTTATAGGATCAATTTAACCAATGAGCTCGTTTACTTTGGCTTGGTTCACCAATATTCGCCATTCTTCTTGCTAGAGTGGCCGTTATACGCGCTGCTTTCTGACTTATCTTTTCGATGTGCGCCTTATAGCTAAGACTATTGTCTGTCAGTACTCCTAGGTGCTTCAGCGACTTCTGTCTCCTGATACTATGGCCGTCGCTGCTTAGTTTTATGTTTTCAAGCTTATTCCTGCTTGTGATCAGCTTCTGTTTTTTCCAGCGAGTTACCGGTTTGTAATTCTTTGACCGTTGACGCCGCATGATTGTAGAGGTTCTCAGCCACTACAGTTATGGCAGTATCATCCGCGTACCCGGTATTCTGTATCTGCTTCGGGAGAGACGGAGACGCAGCACTCCGTCTTACAATACGTTCCATAACAATGGGCTAAGTACAGAACCTTGTGGCACTCCGTCCGTTACCGCATACTATATTTGTCAGTGATCCGTATCGCATATTAAATTTTATAAAACTAAGCTTGCTTGAAGTCGAACAATATTCATAAAGTTGACTTTTGTTTTCTTTCTAGTGAAAATCATGAGGCAACCACTTTGAACCACCAGCGTTTCCTCGCGGTTCCAAGAAACGAGACTCTCTACTGCAACACACGAAAATCGCATAAATTACGGATCAGTGAAAATGTGCAAAATCGCGACGTTTACAAAATCCGTTAAGAATACAACAAATACAACGCACAAACTAACATTTCTCAAATCCAATTACAAATACAAGCGCAGAGTGCACACAAGCATGACGCATACGCACGCAACGCCAAGAGCGCGCCAACCACGGCGACGCGCTGCAATTGCGGGGGCAGAGAACCGCTGCGCTAATGCCAAAAATACATTAAATAATGCAATTAATCAAATAATCAACACTAAACGAATTACATGTGAAATTAAATTAATATTTAAATTATTTATTTTTTGCGTCGGCCATCTACTGGCGCACACACCTTGCCATACGCGCGACGACCGACGCCCGAGTGACAGCGTGGCGCTAACGCAGCAACGACAAGCCGTCGGCGGACGCTTTGATGACACGAGCCATCAACGGCGAAATTATGATAAAGTGTCGAGCGGGCGATGCCAAATCGCGCAGCGTCTCCATCAATGGAGGCAAAGACAGATGCGTCAACACGCCAACAACAGCCAAACTCGGCTAGCGGCGCGGCAGCAACAACAACAGCAGTGTTTATATGCGAGCGGCTTGGCGTGTAATCAAAGCAGCCGTCGCTGCAGTGACAGCAATTGGCAAGATTTATCGCCGGTGGTCGCACGGCTGTCAACAAAAGCAACGGCAACAGCAGCGACAACAACAACAACAATGCTGCAACGGTGGCACACATCGTCAGCCTGTGCCGGGAATGGACGCCTTAATGTGCTCTCAACACTGGCGGCAATATTATTTATGGCATTGGCATTCAATGCGACGCCTCTAGTGGATGGTGAGTAATCAATGTTGCTATTGTTGTTGTGTGAGAATGCATGTAATTGGCATGTTAGCGCGTACGCGCCTGCGTGCGTGTGTGTGTATGTTTGTCTGCGACGTTACATCTTAATAAGTGACATTGATGTCCTAACTGATTCGTAGCCGTCATGTCATTTAGACAAATGTAGACAAATGCCTTAACGAGTCCACAGCAAAGTGGTTATTTGAAGTAAAGGTGTGAAAACGTTATTAGACTTTTTTTCTAAAGTGTGGTTTTCCCCGATGCAAATAATATCAATTCTCTGGTTTCCATCTCTACATATTACTTATAATGAGAGCTTCTCTAAATATTATGATGATGCATATTAACTTCAGAAGTCCTTTACTCTTCCGAACTTAGAGTGTTTTGGATGCATCATACAGTCTAAGAACACCTGATAAATCTAATGAGAAGTGTACGACCGAAATAACATCCTGGAAATGGCATTACTTGGCGATGATCGCTATCAGAAAAACCTTCTGCCATTTTAGATTTGCTGTTGGTCGGGAAACACCAAAGTTAGCTTAGGTTAGGTTCGATGACAGATCGTCAAGATCATCGAATTTGCTAATCGCACTGCTATATGTAGCCTTCTGTGAAATCATAAAAGAAGATACAGGATCCGATCTTATAAATCGGCAAACCGCTTTGAGGCGTTTAATTTCCATTTCTATCCGCTCAGTGAGATATGTATATAAAAGTGTTTAAAAGTTTGAGCTCGCAAACGTAGGATAATCAAGAAAGATGAGATTTATTCAACTCATCTTCTTTCATACAGATTCTGTAGCTGACATCCGGTAAGATTTTCAATCTTACATCATGAACGCCGATAAGGCAATGACCTGTTATAATCCCCACCACAAGGAGGCTAGCCTCTTACCGATAGCAAAGAGCTCACTGGATATTAATTGATCGATCTTGGGCCAAAAGGATGCTGTTACAGCGTAAGAACCGATGGTAGCCTAGCGTAGCGCTCTAATTTCTCTTATCTCTTTCTTCGATATTGTTTGTAGGATTTTGTACGAACAAAATTACTTCTATTAGAGAGAGAATCTTATAATTTCGATACATGCTCTATTTTATAGGTTTTTGAAGTAGGTGTGGGCGTATAAAATAGTCCTATCGTTCTTAAACGAGCAGATTGAAGAAGTCGCACGATAGGGAGTCGCCTTGTCTGAAACCTCGTTTGGTATCGAACGGCTCGGGGAGGTCCTTCCCGATCCTGACGGAGCTTTTGGTGTTGCTCAATGCCAGCTTACACAGCCGTATTAGTTTTACGGGGATACCAAATTCAGACATCGCGGCATAAAGGCAGCTCCTTTTCGTGCTGTCGAAAGTAGCTTTGTAGATAGTGTAGTCGATTCTTCTTTCAAGAATCTTTTCCAAGATTTGGCGCATGGTGAATATCTGGTTGGTTGTTGATTTGCCAGGTCTAAAGCCACACTGATAAGGTCCAAACAGTTTGTTGACGGTGGGCTTTAATCATTTACACAATACGCTCGATAGAACCCTATTCGCGATGTTGAGGAGGCTTATCCCACGATAGTTGGCGCAGAATGTGAGGTCTCTCTTTTTGTGGACGTCGCACACGTGGACAGAGCACACTTAAATTCCAGTCGTTGGGTATGCTTTTACAAAGAAGCTGATGCATGCTCCTCATCAGTTTGCAATTCTTACTTCTTCATGGTCGGGCAATGGAACGTCTGCTTCATCGTCATCGATTGAGGAATCGGGTTCACCTTCTCCTGGCGTTGTACTTTCACTGTCATTCAGCAGGCTGGAGAGTGTTCCCTTCATAACTTTAGCTTTGGGCATCGGTCACTAGATCACCTTTGGGGGTTTATAGAAGAGTATGCTCCGGTCTTGAAACCTTCTGTTAGTCGTCGCATTTTTTCGTAGAATTTTCAAGCATTACCCCTGTCGGCCAGCTTATCAAGCTATTCATACCTTTGCATTTCGGCCTCTTTCTTTCTCTGTCTGCAAATACGGCTCGCTTCCCTCTTCAACTCTCGGTATCTACTCTATCCCGCACATGTTGTGGTCGATCGTAACGACGCGAGGTAGGCAGTTTGTTTTCTCTCCGCTGCGACACGGCACTCCTCGTCGTACCAGCTGTTCTTTTGCATTTTCCGAAAACCAATGATTTCGGTTGCAGCTGTTCGTAAGAAGTTTGAAGTGCCATTCTACAGTTCCCTTATACCGAGTTCTTGACGAGTGCTCTCAGAGAGCAGGAGTGCAAGTCGAGTAGAAAAGCGTTCTGCTGTCTGTTGTGATTGCAGCTGCTCGACGTCGAACTATCCTTGTGTTTGTTGACGAGCGTTTTTTGCGGCACAGAGGCGAGTGCGAATCTTGGCTGTAACAAGATAGTGGTCCGAGTCGATGTTAGGACCTCGGAGCGTTCGCACGTCTAGAATACTGCAGACGTGTCGTCCGTCTATCACAACATGATCAAACTGGTTGGTGGTTTTTCGATTCGGAAACAGCCAGGTGTTTGATGAATTTTCTTATGCTGGAATCTAGTACTACCGATATCCATATTTCGGGCCCCGGCGAAGTCGATCAGCCTCAACTTATTTGGGATGTTTCATCGTGAAGGCTGAATTTACCGACCCTAGTGCCAAAGATACCTTCTTTGCCCGCCCTGGCGTTAAAGTCGCCAAGCACGATTTTGACATCGTGGCGTTGGCAGCTCTCATAGGTGCGCTCCAAGCGCTCATAGAAGGCATCTTTGGTCACATCATCCTTCTCTTCCGTCACGACGTGGGCGTAAATCAGCGATATGTTGAAAAACTTCGCTTTGATGCGGATTGTGGCTAGACGCTCATCCACCGGGGTGAATGACAGTACTTGGCGGCGGAGTTTTTCTTCCACCACGAATCCCACACCAAATTTGCACTCCTTTATATGGCCACTGCAGTAAATGCCACAAGGACTTACTCGCCTCAGTCCTTGTCCCGTCCATCGCATATCTTGGACGGCGGTGATATCATCCTTCACTCTAAAGATGATATCAACCAGCTGGGCAGCGGCACCTTCCCAATTCAAGGACCAGAAATTCCAGGTGCATGCCTTTAAATCGTAATCCTTATTTCGTTTGCCATGGTCGTCATCAAAAGTGGGGCCTCTCATCCGAGGCTGTCTTTTAATTTTCATTGGTACTGTTTTCTGCGTGGCGGATCTCAAGCCCAGCGCACAACCCTGTGGAGAACGGTCAGAGAATTTTCCCTCATTTCCTCCCATGGTCAATGAATGACAACCCACAAGCCATTGTTGGGACACCTTCACACCCGCAAAAAGTCGCTATTTTGTGTGCTCTATCGGCAGAGGGACTTACTGCTCCATATTTCTTCAAAAATAAAGCAGACCATAAGTTACAGTCTGTGGAGATTGATATAGAGCCAAAATTTATGACTTTTTCGTGCCTGAATTGGAGAGTTTTGATCTGGACGACTTTGGTTTCAACAAGATGGCGCTCTAGACATACAACCAGCGGACCAGTTAAGTAGCTTTAAGATCGAGAGAGTTTGCATTGTTATATAATATTATTTTTTGTGAGGTTATGAAGCCGTGGCGGCTACTTCTCCGAAATCAATTTTAAAACCTAGTAGCAAAACCGTATCATTATGCTTAACTCTACGCTATAACATTAATATGTAAGATGTTTTAAAAAAACACCCTTTACAATCTCAGTGGCCGCATTATATTTCCTTTATTCACAAACTTGACACTATTTTCGGCGGCATACAAAAACAACAACAATTTCGTTCGTTCGATTCCTTAGGTAAAAGGAAAAACATTTAACCGCTTCTAATAGCTGTGGGAAAAAATGAATCATTGAAGAATTGTATCAAATCCAATCATTCAGTCAAAAATTTGTTAATTCCGCGAAATCCAAAACAAACAAATCGCTTATAAAATAAATTCACCTCATAAAAATCGGCAGACATAAACACATGAATGAGGATAGAAATAGAAACTGAAGTAGAAATAGAAATAGCAATAGAAAAGAGGCTTTATGGCTAAACGTGTCGATTTGAAGCATAGGCAAATTCCATTTACGGCCAACGCAATCGAAATGTTCCTGAATCGCTTGTTAATAAGTTATCACGCTAATACTTTTGTTTGCGTATATTTAGCTTTTGCATATTTATAGCGTCTACTTCTGCACTCTGTGAGTTTCTGCGAGATGAATGGCAGTCGCGCGTGGGAATTAATGACCGCGCATGCACGCTTGTTTACGCTCGCCAAGCGCCGCGGCGACTTCTTCGACTGCAAAATCCATAAGTGATTTGTTTATTGATATTTATGAATCAGTTGGTTGTTGCTTTTGTTATTGACTTTATTTTTGTATCTACTGCTAATGAGCACATATCTCACACTTGAATTGGGAGCACGACACTGAGCACGACGACATTTGCTCACCGGAAGTATGATTGTTTCCCGTGTAAACGGTTTGTTTGCAACCAAAACAATTATTTGGGGTTTAAAATTGTTATTTTTATACTCTCTCTAATTGGTACAAATATTGAGTTGATCCAATATTACGATTGCTTCTAACTGCTGAAATTAATTGAGTTAGATGAGATAGCGCTAGGTTTTTTTAGATGGGTGATGAAAAATCGGATAAAGCCACAACCATCTTCTAAAAAAAGTAAAATTAAATCGAAACTTAAATCAAAAAGTGAGACAACTCTTTAAACAAAATTTCATTCTTCAATTTAACGGTAAAGATAGTATGGAGAACATACTTGTATAATGGGTTGTCAAAAAAGTTTTGCGGTATTTTTATTGAATAAATTCGTGTGGCACCCATACATCGAGCTTCTTAGTGACTCCAAGCTTCTTCAAATGGTTTATAACGGTTTGATGACTACTATGCCGGTCTCTTTCGACCAATTCAGCGATTTTATCGCAATTTTCGACGACAGGCCTTCCGGAGCGTGGCGCATCTTCGACCACCTCTACACCAGAACGAAAACGTTGAAACCATCGTTGTGTGGTGGAAATGGGAACTGTATCGGATCCATAAACTGCACAAATTATATTGGTGGCTTGAGATGCATTTTTGCCTTTATCGTAGTAGTACTGTAAAATATGCCGTATTTTCTCTTTATTTTGCTCCAAGTTTGCGACGCTACAACTCACGAACGACTTAAAAGAAACGACAATCAATCAAACACGTGTTAGCGCGTGTAATGAGCTTTTCAAAAAGGTATAGCATGACCCGATGTGACGAATAAAACTAGAACTACGCGCTTTCAGCGCCAACTAGCGAAAATACCGCAAGACTTTTTTAACAACCTAATACTATGAATGAATTTGTACAATAAATAAACAATAAGCGTGTCACCGATGACGATGGAGCAGACCTTCCATTGCCCGACCATGAAGAAGTTCGAATAGCAATTACCCGTTTGAAGAACAACAAAGCGGCGGAGGCCAATAGTTTGCCGGCCGAGCTATTCAAATACAGCGGCAAAGGTCTGATAAAGAGCATGTATTACCTTCTTGGTAGAATATGGTCGCACGAAAGTATGCACACTGATTGGAATTTAAATTTTTAAATTTTCTTTGAGATTCCACAATCGGCGCCAACTACCTTGAGATAGGCCTCCCCAACATCGAATACACCGTCAACAAACTGACAAACTGGTTCAGAACTGCAATATTAACAACATACAGGATATTCATCACGCACCAAATCTTGGAAAAAACCTGTGAAAAGAGGATCGACACGGACCACTTCTTCGTCGAATTTAAAGCTGCTTTTGGCAACGGCGAATACCGCTGTTGATGGAACGATGTGCTGTACGAGATAACGACGAAATTGACATGGTTCAGCGAATTAAGAGACAGTGGCTACGATGGCTGGGTGGACGAAAAAAAACACCGAGTATTAGACGCAGTACCCGCTAGGGGAAGCAGAAGAAGAGGAAGATCTTCAACAGCGAAAAGAAAGAAAGACTGGCACGCTGCTGTAAACTCGACTATAACTGCGTAAGCCAATAAAAAAGAGGGAGAGCGTGACATTGACCACTTTTAGGTGAAATTTCATGACTAGGTAACGGCTCGACCAATTTCAACATGTTATTGACATCCAATGAAGATATTGGAAAAAAACTTAAACAAAATGCCTCCAAAGTATGCCATCTCTTATCCCAATGTGGTTGAAACCGATCCGTAAACTTTCAGATCAGCTACCAAATATGAGAACCTCATGGAGTATGACGGGCTTTATACCAAAAATCTAGTTAATCTAAAAAATATCTTTATAAAATTAATTAGGAATTTTTTCGGGTCAACGTATCGTCTGGTGCTAAAAAATGTTAAAATCGATTCAATATTTTTCTGTAGCCTCCATAGACCTAATATAATGATTTTAAAAATTCGAGTTGACTTTATAGGGCATATCTGTATATAGGTCAATGTGTAAGTTAGGGTAATTTAGGCGGTTAAGGTAATGAGCCGGGTATAGATCAGCTGCAGGTTTCGTACTTTGTCGTTCAGTACAAGTGAAGTAGCTTGTTTCTCGACACTCTCTACTACTACCCTGCCCTACGAGTACTTCTGTCAATACGTGGTTCACGAACAAACAGTAATAACTTTTTTTTTTGTGAGTAATCGACTAATTTTTTTGTAATTGGCTGGTTATTATGTAATTTTTTTAAATGAATGCTTGCGGTGTCGAAAAAAGGGTTTAGATAGTGCAGCGGTACCTGCTTTGTAGTGCGTAATTTTTGTTCAAAGGGAATTCCAGACGGGATGACAATCCCAAATTTATGATATTGGTAAACTTTTTTGCCGAATCTGGCAGTATCGCAAGACAACCGGACCATTGAGATCCGTAACTTCGTGTTCAAGAAACAATCGTAGCTCTTGCATCGTCAATTCAGGCAAATCCAAGAGTTTCGACCCGCAACTTAATAGCGCAACTAGGAGTTAGCAGACGGTAATTACAACGGATAATTCATAACGACTTAAGCCTGTTTCCGTTATTCAAACTAGTCTCATTCTGTTTCAATACAGCTTTTGGCACGATCCAAAAGCATGCTGAACGAGTGTTTTAGCTCGATGGCTGGTATGGCCGCCAGTGTGCCGGTGCAAGCCTTTTGAATGACCTCTACGTCTGTATAACGATTTCCTTTCATGGGCAAATGCATTTTTTCGAAAATGAAAGAAGTCGCACGATGCCATATCAGGTGAATATGGTGAGTAGCTAATGGTTAAAATGTGATTTTTGGTCAAATAATCGTCCTTCGAAAGTTGGATTCTGAGCAATTTTTGGTCGTCAGTCCATTTGTGCGGAACAAACGGTGCACACACCTTTCGTAAGCCCAAATGTTCTGTCAAAATGTTCATTTCCATGAATTTCAATGATGATTTCGGCTAATTTTTGATGAATTCACGCACAGTTTCTATGGAATTTCCGGTGATCACGGATTTTGATTGGCTCACGACCACTTTGAAAACGTTGAAACCACTCGGAAACGTTTCGGTAAAAGTTTTACCAATTTTAAAACCAAATGTAATGTTGGCTCTTTGTTCGAAGCTCATTTTCGCGCCGATAACACAAAAATACTGACACTTAAAATGCAATAACTTCACTTCCAATAGATGAATTGTCATGAAATTCTTAATTAACAATCGATAAAAATAGCAGATTCTAACGCACTAGTCGACATATAGATGGCGCCATCAGGGGGCGCTAAAAAGTCCTGCTTACTTTGGAACTCACCTTGCATACCCACTATAATAAGATCCGTCTCTCTGTTTGACTCTTGCTTCATATATATACCCAATATGCCGTGCTTTGGAGTGAGTTTCTTTTGCAGATATTGGCATTAGCGCAATATGTTACAATAAAAGTAACTGGGGATAGTTGGATTAATCATTCTATAGTAAAAGATACTAATTTGTATTCTCTAATGTGGTTATGATTAATACTCCCCGTAATAGGTTTAATGTATATATCTCCCTAAGTCGGTTAAAATGGGTGCTATTTTAGTGAAATGAAGCTTTCTCATAAAAATATGTTGCTAGACGCTTAATATGAATTGAATTGGTTTAAGCTATGGCACAAACCTTATATTCTTAATATAATAAATTTCAATCCTTTGGTTGACGTTTTCACTATCATCTCGATATATTAAGTTTAAGCTTTTCTACTAGCATTTTGTCTGATATGTCTTAATTAAGGATGACTTTAATGTAATTTTCGCTGAGGGGATCTAAAATATAATTACAAGATTAATTTAGTCTGTGACTTACTCGTATAATACAAGTCGATAAGATTTTATTGTAATACATACACGGTTCCGTGGAACAATAAATATTGAGCACATTCGCAAGATTTTTGAAATCAATTCGTGTCCAAATCTGAAGGTTACAAGAGTATGAAATGTTCGCTTACAACCGAACTTATTCCCTTCTTACTTATTATTTTTCTTATCCTGTCATTACTTGGTTGAACCTCATAATATATCGATCTTATTCCACCTTACAGCCGGCGCCTGCTGGCGTTCGTCACAAAGTAATGGCAAGTGCAGCGAGATTTACTTGAGGAACAGCACTAAAGCCGAGTGTTGCCGCTATCCGGAGCTTTTCTACACGGATCGTGATGTTACCGATGTAGAGTTCTTCTTCACAACAACCGTTGGTGATGGAATGACTTGCTCACCGTGTGCGCGTAAGTAACTAAGCTTTATAAGAGTTTTTCGCGGACTATTAACCGCTCTTGGATCTACATATACTCGCCGAATTGTACTATTTTATAATTATGCGAAAACTGTTTTCTTTTTTACCGTTTCTTTCAAATGTAGTTAGCTGCAAGAGCATGCAATGCGGCTGGAATAAGAAGTGTGTCAAGCGCAAGGGCCGTCCAAAGTGTGTCTGCGCACCGGAGTGTGGAGCGGCCAAGCGACACAAGCAACGGGGCCAAGCGAAGATTTACCGCGGACACGAACCACACAACGAGCAGTTGCGAATGAATAGGCATATCATCGCTGGCGCATTCGGTGCTGGTGAAGAAGCCGTTGAAGGCGACAGCGCTGCGGCATTCTTCAACGAAGGCAAGTCGCCACGCGACATACGTAGTTTAAGTAGCGAAATTACAAATGTTAATTTAGGTGTTGAACACCAAATGCAAATACAAAATCAAAATCAAAACCAAAGAAAACTGATTATAATGCAAAGTCAAAGCCAACAGAAGCCTCAGTTAAGTAGACGTGTAGAGAAACCGGGAAGACTTTTAATAACGGCCAATGTCGAACATGACACAGAGAAACCCGTCCAACAGCGTATACAGATTATTAGTAATGTAAGAATGAATAGCCGAAAACATCACAACCACTTTAGTCGCGACGCTTTCGATGATGAATTCAACGACGAAGAGGATGATGATGAAACTAACGAAGACGACCGCGACGAGGACAACGATGATGATGATGACGATACTTTTGCTGTTGCGAATAATGACGACGATGATGATTTGGATGATTGGTTGGATGACGTCGTTGGCGCAGAATCGACGGGCAATCATCGGCGTAGTAGCGATGATTCAACAAGAACACCACCGTTGGAGTCACGAAGAACCTACCATTGGCCGTCTAGACATAAGGCAAATAAAAATTCAAATCACAACAAGAAGCGGAGACAACATGAAAATGAAATGGAGCTCAGCAAGCGCCAGCAGGAGAATAGCAGCAACAACAATTTCGCCATAATAAAACGTTTTCAACCGGCAGCAGCATCCAGCGCATCAAATGCCAGACGGCTCGAGAACGCTCCAAATCACGAGGAGGTGTTGCCATCAGCAGGCGATACGGTGCATGTTAATAGTGCCAGCAAAGGCAACGGCAACAACAATAACAATTACAACAGCAATAAAGGCAAAGGTAAGCACAACATTGACGGCGGCAGACAACGTGAACGTCATCACCATCAGCAACGCAAACGCAAACATCAGAAGCAACAACAACAACACCAACAGCAACAACATCAGAGTAGCCATCAGCACAATCACCGCTCACATAAAAAGCACAAGAAGCTAAAGGATCACAATGCTAACAACAATGACAACAATGTGCGCACGCGCACCTCGTCTGCAACATCCTCGTTGGCCGCGCACAGCGATAACATACCGATGGCAACGGCGGCAACAACAACAATAGCAACACAAACGCCCATAGTATCAACAACAATGGAGTGGCAGACAACAGCTGCTACCACTCCCGTAAATTCCATGTCGCCGTCTGATGATCGTCGTTTATTAAATCACGGAAGTCATATTGCAAAATCATCGCCGTCGTCGGCAGTGAGAAAGCAAAAAACCGGCACATCGTCTGAGGCGTTTTTCGGTGCTGATGCTGTTGGTGCTGGCGATGGAGGTGTTGCCGCTGACGTTGGCAAATCATCTCTTAATTCAGATGACTCGACACTACTGGATGGCATATACGATGATTTCAATGTCTACGGATTCCCGAATCGTCAATTTGAAGTAGCGGTGAGTTTCACCTGAATCATTGCTTCTCCTTTTCCTCTTATTAGTTTTGTATTTGGTTCTCTAATGGATTTTTAGTTGCGGCTACAATATTGTAGTTCTTTGCTTATTTTCGTTGATTCACAAGCTTAATCGATAAACTCGGCTACCATCGAGAGGGCTTACATATATCCTACTTATAGCCACTGGGATAGCCACTTGGGTATCAAAATCCCCTTCGAAATCGTAGAATTTAATTCAAATTTAGAAGAATTTACGGAATAATAGCAATATCAAAATATAATGCTCAGCAAATTCCCTCTCCCCAGAAAGAAATTCTGAATCCGCTACTGCCTATAGCTTTCTAACCTAGTCTACCAAACTTTCATTTAACAAACTTTTTTTTTATTAGATTGTTTGATCTAGAAAAACTTCTACTCTGAAGTCTAAATCCAACTTCATAGATTAGGTTAGGTTCGGTCGTAGGGTTGATCCTCATCAATAAATTTCACTTGAACAGCTGTTGGTACCTTATGTTACTCACAAGCTTCTAAAAGTGGATCGTTTTGAGCTTACCACCAAGCGATTAATTTCTATTCCAGTCACTTCGAAAGGTTTGCCGAAGGTACGAGTATGTCAACTAGAGTGATTCGATTTACAGGGAGCTAAAAAAACAAAAAAATCGCGAGTGCTAAAAATCGGGTGGACTTTTTTTCTAAAAAATCGCGTGTGCGGGAAATATTCTACTGCTTATACTGAATAAATTTTCCTAAGAGACTGTGAGTCTAAAATCGTTTCAAGCCAGCGAAGTTTTTGAGGAAAAATTTTATTCCTCAGTTTTTGAGATATCCAAATAAAATTTAATACATAAGTGCATTTTGACAATCTATTGATTATTTTTTGAATCGGACAGATAGATCATCCCCATACAACCAATTATCCAGAATTTTAAACTTCGTCTTAAAAAATCGTTGTTTCGAAAATGGTCACAGACCCATAGTCTCTTGGGCAAAGTTGTTCAGTATAATCAGTAAAACATTTCCCGCATACGCGATTTTTTAGAACAAAAAGTCGACCGTTCTAGTATTTAGCGAAACATTTCGATTTCAGTCGGAAGGCTATAGAAGAGAAAATGACAAGATGGCTCCACTACGCTTTCCTCCATAAAACTTTTATCATGCCATCAATGTTAATGGAAAGCTTTGGTTAGTTTCACTGACACTATTAAAACAATAATTTTTTTATTTTATATTCTAGCTTCAGTAATCTTTTTTTTTTTTGAATATGTTGGATTAATAGCCAAATCCTAACCAATTTACTAAAAATAAGCCTTATTAGGTTGTCAAAAAAGTCTTGCGGTATTTTCGCTAGTTGGTAGTTCTAGTTGTATTCGTCGCATCGGGTCATGCTATACTTTTTTGCAAAGCTCATTTCAGGCGCTAACACGTGTTTGATTGATTGTCGTTTCTTTTAAGTCGTTCGTGAGTTATAGCGTCGCAAACATGGAGAAAAATAAAGAGAAAATACGGCGTATTTTACAGGACTACTACGATAAAGGCAAAAATGCATCTCAAGCCGCCAATAAAATTTGTGCAGTTTATGGACCCGATACAGTTTCCATTTCCACCGCACAACGATGGTTTCAATGTTTTCGTTCTGGTGTAGAGGTGGTCGAAGATACGCCACGCTCCGGAAGGCCTGTCGTTGAAAATTGCGATAAATCGCTGAGTTGGTCGAAAGAGACCGGCATAGTAGTCATCAAACCGTTATAAACCATTTGAAGAAGCTTGGAGTCACTAAAAAGCTCGATGTATGGGTGCCACACTAATTGATTCAATAAAAATACCGCAAGACTTTTTTGACAACTCATTAATATGACAACTGCAATTAAAAAATCTCTTTTGTTGATTTTATTGAAAAACAAAAAAGTGGCATGCTCTTTATTATCAGTTTTATACAAAAATTGCATTCTAAATAATTGAATTATGATTTTCGAAAATATTTTCAATAGGTAGAAAATTTCCATGGCCCACATCCGGTTTGTGGCACAGATGGTCGCACTTACAACACGGAATGTCAATTGAAGAAACGCGCCTGCCGCACCAACAATCCAACGCTGGCTGTGGCATATCGAGGACACTGTCGCAGTGAGTATCATTTTTAATTTTTAATTATTACAAAACAAGAAAACGTTTAATAATTTATCGGAAAAATATATTTATTCGAGATTCGATAAATACCAAGCTGCACAGTTTTCCACGCCACATAACTGACATTTTAAGTTTACGCATGTGGAAGCCTTCTCGTGACTTTGTACTCAAGAGTTATTGCTCAAGGCCAGCGTTATACTCTTATAGAGAGCTTTATTACATGAGTTCCATTGCTCTGCGTATGACAATCTATGAGTCTTTCGATGTGTGTGGCCTGACGTTGTCCACACGTTTCAATTCCTCTCCTATTGATCAAAGCTGGGCGCTTCTGGGAGACTGATTTCTTCGGACGATCCAATTGTTGGCAGCACAAGTACGATTTAAGAGTTTGGCCGTAAGGAAGCGGCTCATAGCAGATAACTCTCTGACAATCCCAGCAAACACATAACAAAACCCTTCTAACTTACCTTTCTATCTCCGGACCATACAACCGCAGAGACAGATTATAGAAGCCAACTATTGGCAAAACAAATTATTTTTAGTCGATCTCTTCACAAATTTTGATCATCTGATATGAGTAAAACTTATTTTTTTTGTGGTACCGATATTTTAAACCAATTAAAAATCGATTTATACACCAAATATCAGTCACGAAAGATATTAGTGACCTATTTATTTGGTCCGAAAAAGCGCGACAGTAAGCTCTACTTGAAACTAGTTGGTAAGTTTTAAATTTTCCAGAATCCTCTAAGACATTAACCAATGTCCGTTTAACCGCATATTTTTCCTTAGGCAGCTTTTAATTTCTAAGCTATGGCGGCAAGGGCGAAAGGGCTGTAAAGTATGATTTATGAACGAAGAAAAGATTTCAACTTTCTACTATTAATGCATCTTAAAGCAACATTACTGATGAACAACTTGAAAACTTATCGTTTCAAACGGGGTTAGATCTCCGAAAAACCGGCAATTGGCCGGATAAAATATGGTTAAATTCAGTTAACGTAGAACCGGTTGTCGTGGGAGTCTAGTAAACCACCAGCATGACTTTTGTAAAGTGCACAGCACCAACACAGCATTTAGCGCCATAAACGACCAGATAGTTCATGGCCTCAAACAAAAACCAACCTGCGAGAGGACGATCCTTTGCATTGGACTTATCAAAAGCCTCTGACACAGTCTGGATTATACGCTTTAAAGACGTCGGGCAATGGAATCGATAACATGTGCTCAAAACTAAGCGGCTATCTCTCCGACCTTTCTCACTTCCTCGCTGTATGGAACCTAACACTCTCATCCACTAAATCCACAGCGACCATATATACAATATATTAAATTCCGGCTGTCAATAACCCTAAGATCGTAGCTGTGACACCAGGCGGCCTGTGCTTCATCATTTCTCATACGATTATTGCCAAAGTACAGAGCCGCAAGAAATCCTCAATTCGCTAGCCGACGGCACATGGGAAAAACTATGAAAACGTTTTTGGCAACATACAAGGCAATCCCTCTTGAAGTCTATTCTCTCTCAGTGAATGGCGTACTTGGAGTCAAATCACTACCCATTGCATACGACGAGCTCGAGTTGCCAAGAGAGTCACGGGTGACCCTTGCGCAGTTTCGTTCTGGATACTGTAGCAGGGTAAACTCAGAATCGACCCCGACATAATAAATATACTACTGTGCCCAAAAAATAATATTATTAAATATTTATTTTGAAAATTCTTTATTTATTCTTCCAAATCAATTTCATCCTCTTCAAAGTAATCCCCTCCCGATGCAATGCACTTATGCCAACGGATTTTCCAATCTTCGAAACACTGGTTGTAGTCACTTTCCGGGATGGCCTTCAGTTCCGTCTTCGCTGCGGCTTGAATCTCCTCTATCGTATAGAAACGGTGTCCCTGGAGCGGTCTTTTGAGCTTGGTGAACAGCCAGAAGTCGCCCGGCGCCAGATCAGATGAATACGGTGGCTGCGGAACGATATGGGTTGAGTTTTTGGCGAAATGATCACGAATTACGAGGGCAGTATGGGATGGTACATTGTCGAGGTGTAAAAACCAAGAATTGTCTTTCCAAAATTCCGGCCTTTTTAGGCGGATAGCGCTACGCAAAAGACGCATAACGTTCAAATAATATTCCTTGTTGACTGTTTGACCGGTTGAAAGGAATTCTTAATGCACACCACCACGATAATCGAAGAAAACAGTCAACATGACCTTGATTTTTGAGCGACTTTGGCGCGATTTTCTTGGTGTCGGCTCTCTTTTGGCACGATATTCGCTCGATTGATCGGTTGTTTCGGGGTCGTAAGCATAAATCCAAGTCTCATCGCCAGTTATAATGCATTTGATGACATCCAGGTAGTCGGAAAGCATCGTTTCACACACTTCAACGCGACGCCTTTTTTTCCAAAAAAAGCAATGGCGCCTTTTTTTTCCAAAAAATATTGGCTGAGCCTTTCGATATGTCAACTTCATCAGCAAGGTCTCTAATTGTTAATCGACGGTTTTTCAACACCAAATCTTTGATTTGTTGAACGTGAGCTTCGTCGGTTGAGGTTGATGGTCACCCTGGACGCTCTTCGTCTTCTACACCTTCACGGCCGGCTTGGAACTCACTATACCACTTGTAAACATTTTTTTTAGACATAGCCTCATCATCAAAGGCTTTCTGCACCATCCTCAACGTAACCGCAGCAGAAAATTGATTCCGTAAACAAAATTTAATGCAAATTCTTTGCTCAACAAATTTCAACATCGCAAAAAACGAAAAATTCACTTTTAGCAGCTCACAAAACGACACATATCTCAAGCACTAATGAATATTTTGACATGAAATTTGACATAAATGTGACTGACAATACTACCAACCTAAAAAAAAAAATAATTCTCCAAATCCATCGGCGCGCGCAGTTTAAATTCAAATGTCACCTTATTTTTTTGGACACAGTACGAGTAGTATGTCCAGCATGCAACGAGTCCTCGCATGACTCTAAGAACCTCTCTGCATACCCCGCGAAACCAACAGATCTTACATCCCTCTCCTCTTCCTCTATTTTGAAGCAAAGGACGAATAGTACTACAAAGATGGTATCGAAAAGTCGGAGGGTCGCTATAATCAGTGAAGGGTACTATTGTGAATAACCAAACACGAATTTTGTCAAAAAAACCATGTTTTACTATGGTAGGCCGTGGACTTTTCAATTGGCCAGTTAATCCTTATTTAACTATCTAAATGCAATATGTACTTACCATATACATATGTAAATCGTTCACGATCGGCGACGCACGAAGTGCGAGACATGCTCTGGCCATGCACCTGACATTAACACTTGATATCGTGGCAAAGCTGATGTGAGTCAAAAGAAAAAAGAGGTAATAAATTAAATATCGTCGTTGATTACATAAAAATACAAAAAAAGCAACAAAAAATTATTTTATGTGTGTGTGTGTTAGTGCCGGTAATCGTTGCCCGCTCGGCTATCTGGCCATGCATTTGCATATGTTTATGCAGCAGGAAGCCATCCGGACGACGGCCAGAGTGCGCTCAAATCGGTAATAAAGATAATCCGAGTCTGTAATTTTCCGATGGCAAAATACTTGTTGCACTCTGATTGAATCTGAAAGCGACGCAACGCGTTTCAAGCGCTTGGCAACCGTACATTTACGATGGCAACAGCAACGCGTGCCTAAAATGCGGCAGCAACAATTTAACAACGACAATAACAACAGAGCAAGCAACAGTTGGCAATTTTTGCTATTATTGTTGCTGTTATTATTATTGCCGCCACAACTAATGACGCTGACGCTGACTATTGCCACGAGCCATGGCCAAAATAAAACACATCAGCAGCAGCATGAACAACAACACCAACAACGCTACTTGTGAACGCTGTCGCCAGCTCGACCAATCGACCAACTGGTAACAGAAATCGGCCAAAGATTGCAACAACAAATCGCGATTGCCACTTGTGGCTTGTCGCACGTCCGTCCGTGACCGTCGCCCGCTCGTCGCTGCTCGGTCGTCGCTTGTCTGCGATGCGTAAAATAATTTCATGAAAAATTATATTGCAATTTTGTTGGTGTCACAGATGGCGCCAAGGCGTTGCCGCTTCGCTGCAATGTTCAATGATAAATTTGACAGTTTATTAGTTGCAAACGAGTGATTCGCTGGTTATACTAGTTGTTCATGTTGCTATTGTTTGTTAACTATTCGCCATCTGCATTCAATTGGCGCTAATGTTGTTGTAATATGATTCAATTTGGTTCGATGGCTGGTTGAGCATGGCAAAACAAATTAAAAGCAAAACCTGTGTGCCTATTTTTAGAACTCACTTTCGAGCGGAATTTGTTGTTGTTGAAACTGCAGTTGGTTGCATATCGCCTTCAAATATTTTCGTAAATCGACCAAACTAACATACATACAAGTACAGTTGTTTCGAGCACTTAGAGTTGCTAAAGATTATATTTGAGCCCCAAAGGCTAGAGAATTTTCTCTGTATTCAACCAGTTGAGTCTGGAGTTGGCTGCCTGTGAACTCAAGACTAGTGAAGCCATTTCTAGACTCCACGAACTCGTCTCGGAAATTGAGAAGTTAGCTACAATCGATCGCATTGAGGATTAAGATTTGAGGGCATGCACCTGGAATATCCGGTCTCTCAATGGGATGGTGACGCTGCCCAGTTAGTTGATGTCCTCGTAAAAGTAAAGGCTGACATCATCGTCGTTCAATAAGTGCGATGGACATGACAAGGATTGAGATGAGTAGATACTTGTGGTATTTACTGCATTGGCCATATAAAATAGTCCTGGAATTCACTCCGATTGATGAAAGTCTACCCACAGTCCACATCAAAGCGAAGTTCTTCAACTTATCGCTCTACGCATCGACGGAAGAGAGGACGATTTGACCAAAGATGCCGTCTATGAGTTCTTGAAGAGCACCTATAAGACCTGGAGAGAGGCCGAATTGCGTGATTACGAAGAGCTTGACAAACTGGCAGACAGGGGTAATGCTTAAAAATTCTACGAAAAGATGCGGTGACTAACAGAAGCTTTCAAGACCGGAGCATACTTTTGTAGAACCCACAGAGGTGACCTCGGGATTGATGCCCAGAGCACACAGAAATTATGGAGGGTACACTTCTCCAGCCTGCTGAATGGCAGTGAAAACATATCACCAGGAGGTGGTGAACCCGATTCCCCAATCAATGACGATGGAGCAGACGTTCCATTGCCCAACCATGAAGAAGTTCAAGTAATTTCCGGTCTGAAGAACAACAAAGCGCGGGGCGACTGGATTGCCGGCCGAGCTATTTAAATACGGCGGCAAAGAACTGATAAGGAGCATGCATCTGTTTCTTTGTAAAATATGGTTGGACGATAGTATGCCCGGCGACTGGAATCGAAGTGTGTTCTGCCCAATCCACAAAAAATTAGACCCCACAATCTCTCGACGAACAAAGACCAAATTTTGCAAGTCGTTCATAATCCACGTCCTGCTATATGGTGTAGAGGAATGGACGATGAAAACAACTGATGAGTCGACGTTACGAGTTTACTAGAGAAAGGTTCTGCGGAATATTTATGTCCTTTGTGAATTGGCAATGGCGGACGTCACATTCGATGGAACGATGAGCTGTATGAGATATACGACGCCATTGACATACAAGTATTTCAGAGTATAAGAGACAGCGGCTACGCTGACTACGTCATGTCATGGAATAGCGCTTGCGCCGAAACCGAAAATCAAAAATTCACTGAAGGCACCGAATGCCATCTTAGTCGAGGCTTAGAATAAGTGTATGGATAATTGAATTAAGCCTTGACTTGTTTGTATTTACTCAGGAGGGAATCAAAAACATATTTTTTATTCATTTTGGGTCAAATTTGATCAAATGTTGAACAATAAAACTAAAAATAAGCCAAAGAATGGATATTTCTTCAATCCGTTATGATTTTCAGTTTATCTGGTGTTGAGTGAATAAGGTGAAGAATAAGAACCAGTTAGACAAACGTCTCTGTGACAGCTCGGAACTCATTCTGTTAAAATATGTACTTATTTTATTGTACTTTTACTGAATTTTTATTTCCTTTATATGCATATTCCTAATAAACTATCGAACTTGATACATATTTTATTAATTTCATTATCTAAATTGCAATAAAAAAAACCAAAATTTTCGTTTCTGTTTTCCAGCTTCGTGCAACGGCGTGAAATGTCTCAACGGTCACACATGCGTCGAAGATCAATACACAATACCCCACTGTATTGCTTGTAAAATTGATTGCCCCGAAGACGATGCGGCCGCCATTGCAGCGTTGCCGATCGATCCGTCGCGCGCCGTCTGCGGTGTAGATGGAAAGACATATCGTAGTGTTTGTGATATAAACCGAATGATTTGCAAAAGTGGTCGGTCAATTGCCGTGGCATATCCGGGACCATGCCGAGGTAAGTGATATAAAACGATCTTACAATATTCCTAAAGTTGAAATTGTAATGGGATATGGATATAATGGTTAGGGATCCTCGAGTTGCTATGCTCTCGATGGTAATACCTAATATTCTTTTACTATTTCGGAAAGCTTAGAATTCTAGTTATATCTAAACATTGGTGAATTTCATCCCGGTAGCTCAAAGATTTTCATGGAATGAACTCATTAGTACAAATATTGGTTCAGCCTTTAACTTACATTTAACTTTACATCAGCACCATATAGGAGGACAGAAATAATGAATGACTTGTAGAGTTTGGCCTTTGTTCGTCGAGAGATGACTTTACTTCTCAATTGCCTACTCAGTCCGAAGCAGCACATTTTGGCAAGGGTGATTCTGCGTTGGATTTCAAGGCTGATATTGTTGTTGGTATTGATGCTGGTTCCAAGATAGATGAAACATGGAAACAGGGAAGCCAAGTCGTGATTGCGATGACTGTTTGTTTAATGACAAGAAATATTTCGTCTCATCCATGTTCACAACCAGACCTATACGCTGCGCTTCCTTATCCAGTCTGGACAAAGCAGAACGAATGGCGTGTTGCTTGAGGCCAATGACATCAATATCATCGGCGTATCTCAGCAGGTGTACACTCTTACAGAAGATTGTACACTCTGTATTCAGATTTGCAGCTATTCAGGAGTAGATCGCTTCGGCTTTAAAATCGAGGAAGAGGTGGTGTGTGTCGATTTCACCTTTCACCAGTTTTTCCCAAGTTTTTGCCATGGTGAAAATCTAGTAGGCAGTAGATTTTCCATTTCTAAGGCCATACTTATAAGTGCCAATCTTTCATCCGACAATATTTTGCAAAGAACTTGAAGCAAGCAACTTGTCAAACCGTTTCGCGTCAATTGTGATAGGAGCTTCTCGACGTCGTACCTTGCCTGTGCTTGTTGACGTGTTTTGCTGTACAGAGGCTTCGGCACAACATGATAGTGGTCTGAGTCGATGTTAAGCCCTCTAAGCATTCGCACGTCATGGGCACTAGAGGAATCAATCCATCATATCATGATCGATTTCGTTTTGAACTTTTCGATTCGGAGACAACCAAGTACATAGTTTGATGAACCTTTTTGTGCTGGAATCTAGTACTACCGGCAACCATATTTCGGGCATCTGCAAACTCGGTCAACCTCAATCCATTTGGAGAGGTTTGGCCATGGAAGCGGAATATTCCATCTGTTGTATCGAAGATGCCTTCTTTGGCCACCGTAGTGTTAAAATCGTCCAAAGTCCAATCTTGGCATCGTGGCGGAGCCTGGCGCGCTCCAATCGCTCATAGGAGGCTCTTAAGAGGATAGAGGCTGGACGTTCATCGTATTCAGGGGACTCAACGACTGATTCTTTCTTCTACCACGATATCCACACCGAATTTGTGCTCCTTTATAAGACCGTTGTAATAAAGACCTACTCGTTTTCGTGCTTGTCCCGTCACGATCACAGTAGGGTTTTTCATCCGAGGCAGTTGTATCTTTTCCATTGCACTCCCGATTTCTATGTTGCGGATCTCAAGCCCAGCGCACAACTACTATCTATTTTTACTATCCATTTTTTTATTAGTTATTTATTAATTTTTGAAGAGTACAGAAAAAAACTAAAAACTAAAAAAAGTAAAAAAAATTTCAAAAATTGTGAGCTGACGAAGAGGGGGGTCTCTAAAAATTTCCACGTGACCATGTCCATGATTTCAACCCTCCTAGTTATCTGAAACCAAAAAGAAAAAAAGATTATTAATCTAGAATAATGTCGCAATGACCAGAACTACGGAAGAGTGGGAAAAAAATTTTCACAAAATGCCGACTACCTAAAAAAAAGTTTTTTTGGATAACTTTTTCTGACTATTTCGAATTTTTTAAAAATAATAAAAATAAAAATTTTGAGATGGGGCTAGTTTCAGCCATAGACAAGCCTATAAAGAAGACTCTATAAAAATTTCAAGTAAATCGGTCTAGTAGAACCTGAGAAATCGTGGGTATCGTTCCGAAAAAGACAGTTTTGAGAAAAACGCGTTTAAAGTTTCGCGTTCCGGCCGAACCAGTTTGGATGGCGGGTCAGAAAAATGCCTATATCTCCGAAAATAATTTGAATTTTGAAAAATCCTCTTTTACACATATTCTAGAATAGTTAAACTTTGAAAATATAAAAAAAAAATTCGATTTTTTTAAATTTCTAGACTAGAATGCCCCCTTAAACCAAATATGCCGGTGTGGTTCCGCTGAAGCTTTCTCACTTTTAGCTGTGACCCTTGGCTCCGCAAGGGTTAGCTATCGTATTTTGAACAAAGGTTCCTCACGTTTACAGGGTTCATTGCAGATCAGGTACTTTCTGCCCACCTCAATTTGGTTATTGGGCACATGCAACAGGCGAAGCAAGTAAATTGCATTTCAAAATCACAATGCAATCGTCGAATTAGATCATAATTCCGCGTCTTAAATCAAAATATGATAAATAGATTCGCTTATAGATATGTATGCACACAAATGTACACGCATTTCGAGCATTATTTGGTGTGGCACATGTAACACAATATTAAACTAATTGAAAAACTCACCACCTCACCGCCGTCAGCACCGCTTCCGCAGGCGCAATTGCCACAGCGTAACACAGTAATCACTACTAAACTATTTTTATGCGTGTTTGTATGTGCTCGTTGTTGTTGTTGTTGTTGTTTTTGTTGCTGTTGCAGCTTTTTCAATTACCTGACCAATATTTGCGGCTGCATAGTTAACACAAGACTGACTGCGCCGCCGCACAGCGCATTTGCATGCAAAATCGAAAGCACAAAAAAGTACAAACAACAACAACAAGTAGCACCACTGTCATTGTGGCAATAACACATCGGTGGCAGCACACAAATACATACACATGAACGTGACACTCAACCGCATTTTTGCATTTCATTGAGTCTCCAAGTATCTACACACACACACGCACACACAAACCGAAAGCCAGCAACAATTGCCGATTCGCAGATTGAATTTCCCGTAGTCGGCACAAATTGATTGCCGATGTCGCATTGTCGCCACAATTGCTTGTTAGTGCGTGTTGCTGCTGTTGTTGTTGTTGTTGTTGCCAATGATGCATAGCATACCAGTATGGCATCTGTTTGGGGTGAAAAGCACACAGTACAATGACCACATTAACTAAAATCGTCTATGCGCTGTTGTTATTGTTGTTGTTGCTACATATTGTTGCAATGCTTGCGGTGGTATGTTGCCGCCGCAACTAAAACCGCCGCTGCTGCTGCTGCTGCGCCATGACGGTTTGTGTTGCAATAACTTTGCTGTCACAATGCTGCTAAACAGTGTTTTTGTTGTAGTTGTTGTTGTTCGACAACTACTATTGCCTGGCTGGTTGATTGGTTTGATCCGATGCCATGTGACATGCCGTTCGCCACAATCAACAATCACCGGCACAACGCTGCGCCGCAATCTACTTAGCGCTAGCCGCGCTCTATTCTACTTTGCTCGCTGCAGCGAGCGTGTGGTGACTTTGTTTGTGGCTTCTGTGCGATTATCTTACTGAATTACAGAATAAATCGTGTTTACAATGTGGCCGGGAATGGAAATTTGTTACTCGGGTTTCACAATTAATTACATTGCAATTGCTCGTTATTGCTTGACAATTTTATTGCCGATCACTTTACATATCCACATACCCACATGTGCGTGTGTGCCAGTGTGTTGCAATATGAAATTATACACTTAGAAGACTTGTGATTGTGAAAAATTACTGGAGGACGTCGCTTGATTAGTTGGCATTAGAATCGGCTTGCAAATGCTCAGCTCAATTAGCAGCGCAGCGGCGAGTTGCGGCTCCGGGTTGCTTTCAACCGAAGATTAGCTGGAAGTGGTTGTGCGCTTGTGTACCCCTGCGTTAGACTGGCAGATTGGGTTTCAGTAGCCGCAATCACTGAAGAAGCTTAGACACCAGCAATCTACATTGTTGTGATGGCGTGGCTGAGAAAGGACGGAAGATGAAGTAAAAAAGTCAAATAAAACTCAAGGAAAGGTCTTAATATGAGTATTTATAAATTTCCAGAAAAGTATAATTTTGATCGATTTTTTACCATGAGGATCCAATTTGATACTAACCCTGTTGCTTAAAACCAAAAACTGCAGATACCCGGCATCTATTTTTAAAAGCGACAGACTAGACCTGGCAAGTGAAACAGGTCTTTTTGCATTAAAATGCATCCAAACAGTTACAGATCGGTTAACACAAAAATATATACTACTGTGTCCAAAAAATAAGGTGACATTTGAATTTAAACTGCGCGCGTCGAAGGATTTGGAGAATTATTTTTTTTTTAGGTTGGTAGTACTGTCAGTCACATTTATGTCAAATTTCATGTCAAAATATTAATTAGTGTTTGAGATACGTGTCGTTTTGTGAGCTGCTAAAAGTGAGTTTTTCGTTCTTTGCGATGTCGAAATTTGTTGAGCAAAGAATTTGCATTAAATTTTGTTTACGGAATCAATTTTCTGTTGCGGATACGTTGAGGATGGTGCAGAAAGCCTTTGGTGATGAGGCTATGCCTAAAAAAATGTTTACAGGTGGTATAGTGAATTCCAAGCCGGCCGTGAACGTGTCGAAGACGAAGAGCGTCCAGGGCGACCATCAACCTCAACCCACGAAGCTCACGTTCAACAAATCAAAAATTTGGTGTTGAAAACCCGTCGATTAAAAATTAGAGACCTTGCTGATGAAGTTGACATATCGAAAGGCTCAGCCAATACCATTTTGAAGAATGTTTTGGACCTCAAGCGCGTCAAATCTCGACTGGTACCGAAAACATTGAAATTTTGGAAAAAAAGGCGTCGCGTTGAAGTGTGTGAAACGATGCTTTCCGACTACCAGGGTGTCATGAAATGCATTATAACTGGCGATGAGACTTGGATCTATGCTTACGACCCCGAAACAACCGATCGATCGAGCGAATATCGTGCCAAAAGAGAGCCGAGCCCAAAAAAATCGCGCCAAAGTCGCTCAAAATCAAGGTCATGTTGACTTTTTTCTTCGATTATCGTGGTGTTGTGCATTATGAATTCCTTCCAACCGGTCAAACAGTCAACAAGGAATATTATTTGAACGTTATGCGTCGTTTGCGGAACGCTATCCCTAAAAAGGCCGGAATTGTGGAAAGACATTTCTTGGTTTTTAACCCACGATAATGCACCATCCCATACTGCCCTCGAAATTCGTGATAATTTCGCCAAAAAATTCCGTTCGACTTTTGGCTGTTCACAAAGCTCAAAAGACCGCTCCGGGGACACCGTTTTTATACGATAGAGGAGATTCAAGCCGCAGACAAGACGGAACTGAAGGCCATCCCGGAAAGTGACTACAACCAGAGTTTCGAAGATTGGAAAATCCGTTGGCATAAGTGCATTGCATCGGGAGGGGATTATTTTGAAGGGGATGAAATTGATTTGGAAGAATAAATAAAGAATTTTCAAAATAAATACAATACTAAGGTTAGGTTAGCTTAATCCGGTTGGCCAATAAGCCACGCATAGACCAGGTTTGGTCCTTTGCGATACCAGATGGAGTTCAGTTACTAGATTCATGAGGAATAGTCATACTTTAGGATGCCCGTGCTTGACGCGAAATTTAACAGACTATGTGGCCTCAGTATCGATACGTAGTTTTGCCAATGCGGGACTATTGCACAAGAGGTGCTCTAAACATTTCCTGCAGTCTTCTCAATCTGTCAGCCCTAGCCTTCAGGTGTGTGTGTCGCCAGACAGTGACCAGTTAGTAATAGGATTTGCGTTCCACCATTTTGCATATTACTTTTGCAGTTTTGCATCCAGGTAGCTGGTTCCATGCTTTTGTCCAGATCGTTATATAGGAAATACATGGGATTCTCAATATTAATCACGTTTTCGGCAGTGGTCCGGTAACTTAACCCTGGACGTGCTTTGTTAGTCGATTCGACTTATAATCATCGTCCAGGGTTAAAAAGCTGCCTTATGCCAAACTCTGGACAGTATATTTCCGAACCAACACCATCGTCCATATAAATGTTTAGAGTGTTGCGCCTAGCTAACACACCTTTCCGCCGAACATCTTTTTCTATGATTGACTTTGAACCTTCGCTCTCAGTTGAAATATGGGATCACGTAATCGATGTTTGCCAAACCGCCATTACCAACCGAGCTAAGCCCGAATGTTCTATATGTAAATTCTCCTGCACCCAGTAATCATGTCGCCAATTTTGCTGCGCAGTTGTCAACGAAGAGGTCTATAGGTGATACATTGGAGGCAGTTGTTCTCAAAACGCTTGTTATGCACGGCGCATATAGTCTCTGAACCCTTTCCATTGGCTTCCGGCAGGTGGATTTCCGTACGCCTGTCCACCACACAACTGCACCGTGGAGCAGAGTTGATCTTACAACAGCTATGCCGCACCAGTGCATGAGAGAGGGAGAGAGCCCTCAGGTTGTGCCAAGCATCTGCCTACACGCAAGCTTTTCTGCCTCTTTCTTGGAGCGGTCCGCTTGCTATGCACAATCCTGGACTGTACTGAGAATGTTTTTTTTTGTACGAAGGCAAAACGAATGAATCCGATCGTAACCGCAGGCAAAGCGAAGCATATTTTTGAGCCCCATAACTTCCCAACGACTGCTCACACTTTGATATTGGATGTCGTTCTCAATAAACCAACTTTGAAGTAAGAAGCATTTTTCTAAATCCTCACAGTAACAAGTCTAACGGTGTGATATCACACGATCTTGGTGGCCAATCGACCCGCCCAGAACGTGAAATTACCGATGTTATCTTTCAATAAATTAATTGACTAATGCGATGTGTGGGGAGTGGCGCGTCTTGTTGAAACCCGAATTCACGAGCTTCAATTTCAGGCATCAAATAGTCGATTATCGTGCCGCGATAACGGCCGCATTTGAAGAGATATATACCGATGACTCCACGGCCCACAAACCACTTCAAACCATTGGTTCTCTCGGCAATTTTGCTTGTTTTCATACCCGTTAATCCGGAAATATTACGAAAACTCACGTTCTGTAATATGAAAGCGTTAAAAATAAAGTTTGTGCAAGAACTGAAGCCACTCGAACTTCCCAACCGACATCGCATCGTTCTATGGCCTCTCGAAAAGTTCCAAGAGGACACTACTAAAAAAAAATAGGTTATTGAAAAAAGTATCTTTAATTGGATTACCCGTTACATATGGACAAACAGACGGACATGGCTAAACCAACTCAGCTTATCATTATTATATTTTAATGTATACTTTAAAGGGCTTCTGACGTTTTCTTCTGGATGATTATTGAAAAATAATTCTATGGAGCTTAATTTAAATTTCAAACATCAGTTTCGAGTCTGATGCCAACTGAATAATGTTTTGACCTCTAAAATGTAGGTACTAGCAGAGAATCTCAATTTTCGAAACGCCTATACTGGCCTAACCCCTAAGTCATTTATTTCCAGTTTTCTTTTTTTTATTAATGTGCATACATATGTACGTAGCGCGAGTTCTGCAAGCTTTTGTCGCTTTTGTAAGTTATCGCTTATCTGCCACCAACATAATGTTGTTGAGTAATGTTTCCGGTATCTAATCTCTCTTGACAGCCCAGCTGTATTAAGCATTTTTAATTACTTTAAGGGCTTATAATTAATAAATCGAGAGAAACGGCGTGTACTACTAACACCACCAATACATACAGACACATGCATGCATGTCCAGCCTGTGTGTGTACTTACAAAGGTAATAAACAATATTTACTTCTTGCGATTTGAGTCAGGATCCAGAGGTAAAGGCACAGTGCTGGTTACGCCCCACCATCCTGAGTGCTAAGGAATGGGCATGAAGTACGTGAAGCAACAACAGAGCTGAAAACCAGCAGTGGACTTCCTGTCGCGCGCACAGGAATCAACGTTAAATATTTTCATTTATCCTCAATGATCATAAAACTTATAATGTCCCACCATAACGTGCCAGCAATTACAAAAACAAAGCAACCAAAAAAACCATACACAACTCACTGAAGATCGTCATTGTTATTGTTGTGGCTGTTGCAATGTTAAGTTGCAGCGTCGGTAGTGCCAAACACAACAACAATGCGAGACAATAAAGAGCATAAGTTAGTCAGCAAACTGCAGCGATAAACGACGTTCAGCTACCTGTCTTACACATGTACACCTGCCCGTCTGGTGGTGCTGGTGTGCAGAATTTATGAGTTACTCATTTTGCATTGCAGCCGCAGACGTGCAATAACAACACCGCTATTAGTTAGTTAACCATCGCAGTCGTAATAGAATGGCAGTCGTTTATTGGCTGGCGGCAAACCCCTTACTCCCCGCCTCTTCCCCACCGAAGTGGATGCAGACTGCAGCGAAGTATCGATGGCTCAGCTAGATGGCTGGCTGACGAGTGACTGCTCACTGCGCTGGCTTGGTCCAAGTGTCGGCGGCGCTGAAGACCAGTAGCCGTGGACGTGGCAGTAGCAATTGTATTTTATGCCTTAATTTTCTTTCAGACCATTAAGCTAATTTTAAATACTCGAATACTCATATATTATCGGCTGTAGCCAGAGTCATTATCGCGCAGTAGAAGAAGAAGACGTAGAAGACGAAGTCGGAGTCCAAAGCATAGAAGAGTTGAGGCTATAATAATGATAATAATGTGTTAAGTTTAAACAAGGAGACGGAGACAGAGCTGCAGCGCTGCCAAGCTGGACCATAACTAATGGTTGTACTTTCTTGTGTACCAGTTGAAACTAGAAGATTGGCAGACTGTCTCGATGTTGATATATGTGGATATCTGTCAGCGTTATCGAAAAAAGTGCGCATACTCGTTGGCATCTCCTCGCATAGAGACACTCAATAATCTGGCATTTTTAGAGTTATGGAACTTTGAGCTAACGCCTCGATTGACTGGTGACTGTTGTGAGCGGTGTCTGGCGCCGTACTAAGGCAACGGCGGGGTTCATATTGACGTACAAGTGATAGTTGCCATAAATATATGCCACGGGCGAACATAAACTAAGCTCTTCATTGCATAATAATCACTGGATTCCTAACTCAAAGGCCTTGGTTAATAAGCTTTGAAGGTCGGAGTCTTTCTTTTGTGATACTAACGGGTGATTTTTTTGAGGTTAGGATTTTCATGCAGTAGTATTTGACAGATCACGTGGGATGTCAGACATGGTGTCAAAGAGAAAGATGCTCAGTATGCTTTGACATTTCATCATGAATAGACTTACTAACGAGCAACGCTTGCAAATCATTGAATTTTATTACCAAAATCAGTGTTCGGTTCGAAATGTGTTTCGCGTCCGTGTCCGATGAGCGATGAGGCTCATTTCTGGTTGAATGGCTACGTAAATAAGCAAAATTGCCGCATTTGGGGTGAAGAGCAACCAGAAGCCGTTCAAGAACTGCCCATGCATCCCGAAAAATGCACTGTTTGGTGTGGTTTGTACGCTGGTGGAATCATTGGACCGTATTTTTTCAAAGATGCTGTTGGACGCAACGTTACGGTGAATGGCGATCGCTATCGTTCGATGCTAACAAACTTTTTGTTGCCAAAAATGGAAGAACTGAACTTGGTTGACATGTGGTTTCAACAAGATGGCGCTACATGCCACACAGCTCGCGATTCTATGGCCATTTTGAGGGAAAACTTCGGACAACAATTCATCTCAAGAAATGGACCCGTAAGTTGGCCACCAAGATCATGCGATTTAACGCCTTTAGACTATTTTTTGTGGGGCTACGTCAAGTCTAAAGTCTACAGAAATAAGCCAGCAACTATTCCAGCTTTGGAAGACAACATTTCCGAAGAAATTCGGGCTATTCCGGCCGAAATGCTCGAAAAAGTTGCCCAAAATTGGACTTTCCGAATGGACCACCTAAGACGCAGCCGCGGTCAACATTTAAATGAAATTATCTTCAAAAAGTAAATGTCATGAACCAATCTAACGTTTCAAATAAAGAACCGATGAGATTTTGCAAATTTTATGCGTTTTTTTTTTTAAAAAAGTTATCAAGCTCTTAAAAAATCACCCTATAGACGTCAAAAGCTCTCAAGAGGGAGCCATCCTCTCAAGAAATGCTGCAATGAACTAAGAAGATTGCATAGACTGAACAATCAAACACGATTAGCGTACAACTTTCATATCCAAGCAAGGTTGGACTAAGGAAATAAATGTTAAGATCGACCTAAGTAACATGTAGAACCTGTGACACGCTCACAACACCTATTGCGTTCTGGATATTATAGCAAATTAAACCCCTACTTATCCCAAATTGACTCCCACATAACCAAAAATTTTCCTATGTGTATGCAAAAAGTTTCTGATTATGGTCCGACTCCGCCGAAAGAGCTTCTTTCCTGCGCCTTAGATGTTCTTGAAGGCAATTAGACTACCATTCTGCCAAACAATTCGCATCAAAAAAACATATCCCTGCCCTCTGAGATCTAATGATGTCTTCCCCCTCACTCTGTGGTTTTTGAGTTACATGGTATTTGCCTAGGGTTAAGATGAGAAGAATGTACTTTAATGCTCGGAAAAACTTACGATTTTTTATTTACGAGTCCTTAAATAAGTCAAAAAAGTCTTTATTTACCCTGAGTCTTCAACCTTTGGATAAGGTGAAATACCTAGGAGATTCTGCTTAATAGAAAATTTTCCAAAGGGCAAAAACTGAGGAGAGAGAAAGGAAAGCTAGCCCCTATAAGGAGAGGATGAGGACTCTCACCAAAAGTGGTGTTTTAGCTCTACGAAACCGCAGGCAACCTAAGGCTGAAGAAAGTTGGATTCATGAAGGTGCTGGAACGAGGATTCACCTTAAAATGCACTCTAAAATTCTTCAATCACTGAGGCATATGTGGATAGAAAGAAGGCGTTGGAGAAGTGGGGCAGTAAACTTTTTTACGGATGGGTGAAAGCTATGAGAGAAGTTTGAAGAGGATGTTTTGTGTAAAAAGCTCTCCATTAAGCCCTCTTAGCTTTAGTCTTCCGGACCGCTGTAGTGTTTTTCAGGCTATTGTTAACGTGCAGCCTCTTTCAGGGAGGTGACCATTTACTCTGAAAGCAGAGAGCCAATACTAGCTGACTGTGCGCGCAAAGCTAATAAAGGGGTCTCTGTCCTCACTAGATATAGCATCAAACTACTTCGCCGGAATGGAACCTATATTGGCGTCTTGCTTTCTAGCACTGGACCAAGGACCTCGCGTGCGCTTAGCAATTGCTGGTCGATGATCCGCTCCTGTGTGATTTCAAGAATTTTTTGGCCTAGCGTAGAATACAGGAGATCTACCGAACTACTCTTACTGAACACTGTCCAACACGTCTTCAGGCGGTAAGACTAAATATCTACTTCGACGCCACTTGTCAAATATGCATGGAGAAGGATGGCGTGAAAACATCCAGGTACTTTCTTCTTCATAGCCCAGTCTTTGAAAGACTGAGATTGACACGACTTAGCAGTCTTATCTTCAACGAACTAGAAGACACAGCCGAAACTGTCATTAGCCGCCTCAACATATTTTTGATAGGCTGAAAGCGCTTTGCCGATTCATAGGAATCCTATGATCTATTATAGAGGGGTTTTACGTACCGCAACGGACCGGCAATCTAAGCTTTCCCTGTTATATCCCTGTTTTAATCGACCATTAACGTATTCTAACCTAGGCTGAGTTTATATTTATGCATTAACTAGATCTATTGCTTTCAACCAGAGTTAGCTATTACCGCCCGGATACCTGCTACGATGAGTTTTAACAAAAAAAGCTTATATTCCTCTTCTCAACCTTACTACCACATTTCTGCATACGAGTCATTTTAGTCCCTGCGATTTAATTTCGCCTTATATCATTAATAATAGTTTGTCATTATTCTCGTATTGTCGGAAATGTCACTAATCTCGGAACATTCCTCACACACACATACCAACATAAAGCCGAGCACCACGCATAACATTGATAAATATTACTCCACCCTCTCGGTGCTGCCACTCGCCTAATCAAATATAATTTCTTATGAAATTTGCATTCGCACATCCGACTAACACCGACTGAATGAATTGTGGCATGTTAACACCCACTTCCCGTAAGGCCGAACAAGCAATTCCAGTAGCCCGTCCGATAGCTATAAATGCAGAGCAATTAGCCAAAACATCGATGAGACAACATTGCAGCAACGCAACGTCTTGGTGAACTGGTTTTCAAGAGGGAGTGGCGGCGTGGCGATAGCGTTCAGCACTCAGACAATTCTACTTGAGTGTGGCAAGGCTATTTTTATACCCAGTGGTTCTGATGCTCTGGAATATTATAACTGTTACATTTGAAATAATGCTGAATCTTGCAATCAATCAAATAAAATAGTTAAGTCGGTTCGTTTGTCTATACTTTTCTCGAAAATTTGGAGATTTAGAAAAGAGAAGTGAATTCTGCGTTATCTGCAACTGACGATGCCGAGCTCAAACCTGAGTTCTACAAGCGTCTGCGAAAAAGGAATTAATAGGATGTAGGTGTAAGGATCCTGTTTAAAAAAGAACGGGTAATTTAATGTTATGCAGTTTTTTCCGATCCGCCTTGGACATACATAAGTATCAACAGATTTGAAAGATGATTATTTTAAGGAAACATTTGCAGTAAACTGAAAAAAAGATCTTGTTTCATAATGGCAATGGTAAGAGACCCTCAACTCGTTTGCTTCTTCCCCACACGATCTCGAAAGAACTGCCAAACGGCTGTTTGCTTCTTAACAGGTCAAAGCCTACTGGCATCACATGCGAGCCGAATGGGCATACGTGATAACGTTACACGCAAGAAGTACAGAGAAGTTAACTTGAGAGATATGTCCTGCTACCTTTGTCCAGCACTATCTAGAACTCGACTTAAATATCTATAAACTTCGGAGTTAAAAAGACTGGTCGAAGCTTCAAACGTAAACCTCAAGTCGCTCTTAAACTTCGCAAATAAACGTTGAATCCAATGTGACGAATTTTTCACTTCAAATTAAACTGAATATCCTTCTTCTTCTTTACTGGCGTAGGCACCGCTTACGCGCTTATAGCCGAGTTACCCATTCCATTGGGGGCGTTTTTCACGTGGCGGGTCCCAAACCCTTCGCACAACGCTGGGGAGAGATAGTTTGTTTACTCACTTTAGCTCGCCTTCAAACAAATTTTTTTCGCTGTTTGGCGCCAAATGGTTTTCCCAACGGAGTGGAGGTTTTCTTCGTACTCTGCTTCCTCTAGAGGCTACTGCGATGAGTACTTCCAGAGCCAGAGTGTTTCCATTCATTAGGACGACAGGACCTCCTAGCCAGCGTATCCGCTCTTTCTTAATTCGCTTTCTTAATTCGCTGAACTATGTCGCCGTATATCTCGTACAGCTCATCGAAATGCCATCAACTGCGGTATTCGCCGTTCCCAGTACGCAAAGGACAATAAATCCTCCGCAGACCCTTGCTTTTGAAAATTCATAACGTCAAAAAATTCATGTCGTCATCGCCCATGCCTGTGCACCAATAGCAGGTTGGTTAGTCTTTGTTCGTCAAGAGAGCACTTTGATAAATGCATCGACAATGCATCGGCAAAAGGAATTGGACCCATAACAAATATGCCAACGTTATTGATTGCGACACCAGATGGTTCTTCTGAATAGTTCAGAAAGTGAGAGTGAAAGGGTTTTAACCGCTCTTTCGCTAAAGAGAATAGTCAATAAGTGTTCTAGAATCAATAAAACTGAGAGAAGAGCGAAGGATCTTGCAAATATGCAAGTCCCAGTGATCGTCCTGGCATTCGTATCACAAAATATCAAGATCACTTCAATCGGTATTGAGGTTAAGAAAACAATAACAAATTTCATGAGCACGGTCAGTGAGGACATAGCCTATATATATGTCGCGCTAACCGTTTCAGTGGTTTGAAGATCTAAAGTTGATAAGCTGTTCGGGACTCTTTGCGAAAGAAGCGAAGTTTGAGTTTCGAACCATCCGTGAAGAAGCTTCTCCGTAACTTTGAGCGCACAGAATAATCAACAAAGAGTAAACTGGTAAGTAAGTGATTACCAAAATCGAAGATTTCTGAGGATAGCAGAGCATTCAAACCAATAACCCTCTAAGCACCCAGCTTTACTTGACTCAAAATAAGGTTTAGGTGAACAGATTTTGTGATTAATTTCTGGAATTTCAATAAGCTAAGATTTTATTTTTAGTTCTTCTGAAAAAATGTATATTTTTTTCTTTTTTTTGAGTAACAGTCGGAACCGAAACCAAGCACCGGGTGTAAAAAATGCTTCTTAAGACTTACTGTTGTTGTTGCCGGCGTGGCACATGTTTGAGGAAAAGTGCCGTAAAATATTTAATTGCACTTTTTTATTAGCAACAATTACGAAAAGTACCAACTACTGGAATTTTTTTCGCCGCCGAGGAGCGCTTTCCACAGCCACAAGCATTCGGTTGTAGAAGCAACACTTCGCTGTTTTAACGGCAGCCAAATCATAATTGTCATTGTTGTTATTGTTGCCGAGCTATTGTACGGCAGCCAGCAGACCAGAGGGGGATTTGGCTTTTGAGGAATGCATATAATAAATGCAGGTGTATGTGTATGTGTGTTTGCATGTGTTTGAGCTTGCCTGGACGATAGTTACGCCTCGTCCGTGGCAGCAGGCGTTCGTTGGCGACGCAAACGAGTTTACACAGCCGGCCGGGAGTTCGATTTAGCCGGACCGAACGTATAATTAAGTATGTTTGTAAATATGTAAGAATATGTTTGTTTGTATTGTATGTATGTAAATATGTATGTATGCTTGTATTGTATGTATAGGTGTAAATGTCTGTCCTTTATTTAGCTTATTGTCATTGCGGCGAATGGCGACTAATATTTGTTGTAATCGTATGATCGTTGATGATATATGTATGTATGTACGTAAGCTCAGTAATTCAGAAAATCAGTAATACAGTGTCCTGCCCCACTAAACCAGTTACCTGTTGAATTTATGAAAATCGCACACACACATAGACATATGCAGCCACTCACCGATCCTAGGTCACCAATTAAACCAAACCATCACTGCTTATTATCAACTACACACAGGCATACACACACACTCCCATAGTTAACTGTCCATCACATGACAACGCTGCGCTTCACATGATTGTCACAATCGTCACAATCACACCAGCGTCTTCCCACCGCCGACACCGCACATCGCTCAGTTTCACACTCAATCAATGGTTGGCAAGTTGCATACGCGCTCGCCTGTCTGTCAAGCGCAGACTGAAATATGTTGCACCGCATACACACCCATATACTTAATTACATATGTACATATGTATATATAGTACACACATACATATATATATGTATATGCATGGCGATTGTTTTTGCCCACTCGTGGGGGTTTTAATTTGTGTAATTAATTTTTAATAGTTGGTCTCGTGTTGCTATGGTTCGTGTTGTTGTAATAAATTGTTGTTGTTGTCGGATGTGGGTTGCCACCGCATACAGCAGTCAACAGCTTGCGCCTCTATTGGCATTTGATTAATTGTTGGGAAATTCAACGCGGCGATTAGTGAATTTGCATGCGACAAGATTTCCCCCAGCTGATAGTTAGAGCTCACTAAGTTTGACTTGAGTATTTGTATTTTTTTTATACCCTGAACAGGGTATATTAAGTTTGACGCGAAGTTTGTAGCACCCAGTATGCATACTATAAAGATCAGCATGACGAGCTCAATCGATTTAAAGGCAGATCAATTTTGAGGTTCTCTAATTTTTAAAGAAAAAACACAGAAACTTCACATTTATTGGGGAATGTTTAATATCATTCGAAAGAACATTCTTTGGCATTTATTTTCTGAGGATTATCTTTTTCAAATGTTGGCCGTGGCTACGTATCATATGGTCCATCCGTTGAGTCTTATTTTCGGCGACTCGTTCAAGCATTTCGACCGGTAATTGGCCCATATCGAAAGGGGATAGACCTTAGACTTTACATATCCCCACAGGAAAAAGTCGAAAGGTGTGTTATCACATGATCTTGGTGGTCAATCGACCGTCCCAAAACTTGCAATTATCTGCTTACCAAAGTATTCTCTCAATTGCATTGATTCAATATGTAGTTCTCACAGGCTTCATTTTTAAATAAATATGGTTTCACCGGCCAATATAACAAACCAAACCTTTTTTTTTCTAAATAAAAAGGCCGATTTTGAATCTATTTAGGTTGCGTTTCGTCTCAGAATACGTCATTTTACCTGAAATGGGCCTCATCGCTGAATAAAATTTGGCTCGAAAACGTCGAATCTTCCAATCTTTCATGGAACTTTTCAAGAGCCCACAGAGCGAAGCGATTTCGCTTGAGAAGGTCGAGCGGCTTCAGTTCTTGCACAAGCTGTATTTTGTACACTTTCAACTTAAGATCTCGACGTAAAATCCGCTAAGTCGTTCCATGTGTCAGTCCGAGCTGCTGCGAACGTCGCCGAATCGACTCTCCACAGTCTTCATGTACACTCTCAGCTACGGTTGCTATATTTCTTCACTGCGTGCTGGACGTGGTCTATTCGGTCGAATATGATCCAATAATAAATGTTAGGTCTCAAGATGGGCGATGGTGTTGCTAATAGTACGCTAAGTAGACCGATTATGTTGACCATAAGTTGAGCGAACATAACAGTTTGACGTGATCGTAAAAAAAAACTATTGAAAATAATACCTATACTTGGATCACCCTTTGTATAAAGATTAGCCTGACGAGCATAATCGATTTATATCGCCATGTCAGTATGTCTGTATACATATACCCGAATTAGACCCTCAGTTTTGGGGCGATCGAGTTGATATTTTGTACTCGTTATCGGAACACTACATCATATAACTGCCAATTTAGCTGAAAGATCGGAATCAGGTTCTTGTGTGGAAAACTATGGATTTGGATCACTATAGCTTACAGCTGCCATACAAACTGAGCGGTCAAAAACAAGGTCTTTTTTATTTGTGCAGGGTATTATAGTCTCGGTGCAACCGAAGTTAACGATTTTGTTGTTTTTTTCTTTAATACAAACCACATTTTTTGTAAATAACTGCGAATAGTCTGTGCAGTTAGGCGTTAGGTGTCTGTCTCAAGCTTGCAATTGTTTCGAGCACTCCACCCACTTTCGGTTGCAAAGTGAAGTGACGTGTTTGTGTTCTCAGAAATGGCGTAGGCGCGTAATTACTAGCGTGAGACTCCTTAATCAAGTCGACAGTTAATACCTAATATTACGGATGTAACCCAATTTCATAGCACTCAATTAAAATTAATCGAAACTGACGAAAGTCACGAAGAATTAAAATGGAATGAAGATCAACAAAATGATCTAGAAAATGGTGAGAGGGAAAAACACATATCTCCAATATTTTGAGGAACTTAATGTATAATAATAAAATATATCTATAATATTAACTTCCCCTTTAAGATTAAGACTATTTACTTCTGGCGACTGTTCCGATTTGCCATCGCGGCTTGAAAGCCAGAGGAGGCTCCGTACAAGAGTTGACCCACCTGGGTGCAAAAGTCATGCGGAAAACGGTAGCTCGGAAGTGCACAAAAATTCATTGGATGGGAATACTAACTGGTCACTGCCTGGTGGCGACACACGCCCGCAGAATGTGATTGACAGATCGAGAAGACTGCAGGAAATGTCTAGAGCAGGGCACCAGGGAAACAGTGAAGCATCTCTTGTGCACTTGTCACGCATGGGCAAGACTTGGAGAGGTATCGATAGTGAGGCCGCAGACTCTGTTAAAATTTGCTTCAAGCACAGGCATCATAAAGGATAACTACTCCTCTTGGACCTAGCAACTGAATTCTGTGTTTATCTATTCTAAACTAACAAAACCCAACAAGAGTCGAAACTTCTTCAATATACCAAGAGTAAATACATTCACATTCAATCGTCTTTTATAGTCACTTACTTGTCATTAACGCATTTCTTCCGCTGCTGATAAACCCCCCTGTAGCGTTCCGGAGAGAGACAATTTACTTTTACTTGCTTGAGATGCTTGAAAAAAGGTAATTAATCTGTTGATTTCAAAATCATCTTTACTGTCGTAGACTCCGCTTGCGCGGTTACAGCCGAGCTAACAAGATCGGCCCAGTCGCTTCTTCTTTTCTTCGGACTAGAGGTCTTCGTTTTCCTCTGTATTCCTCAGCGGGTATTGAATTGAAAACCTTCAGTGCTGGAGTGTTTTCATCCATGCAGACCAAATAGTTAGCTTAGCCTGCGACGACTGTTTGTTTGATGACTGCAGATTCATTTGCTTCGCTTCCTTATCCAGTCTGGGTGCTTCAAAAATGTTTATAAAATTAGAAGATCACTTTAATCGATATTTCGACCTCGATGGTACACGATCTGTATCGATCTTACTCGAATTAAGTCAGCTCGAAATCCAAGTAGTCGAGCCGCATTGAAAATACAAATCTTCTACCCATCCCTAACCCCGACTTTCTTTCCTTTTCTGTTAGCCTCAGGCCCTGATTAGCATGTGTATAGATCAACCGAAGGCGCGTATGAATGCGACTTTAACTACGTGCCCCAAAAGCAACAACGCACCTCACGCCGCAGAAAAAATTATAAATGCGATCGTCATTAACTCGTCTGCTAACGCGAAAGCCATTTATATGAAAATTACTTTGTTGGCTTATCAGTTTGGCTATCAGTAACGGATAAATGCACCAAATGGGAATCCATCATAAATTACCCTAACTTACCTAACATTAAGCCTACAAAGTTTGCTTCCTCAAAACAAACTAAAATGCAAAAAAAGAAAAAAAAACGGCGAAAAGAAAGCAAAACGACCAATTTGACCAAAGTAATTTTCATTTTAACTCGCTGAGGGCAAAACCGAGACCCTTCACGGCATGCCCACATACAGCAGAAAGCGCAAATATACTTATAAATGAGACGCGACACGACGCAACAACAACAACAGTAACCATACGCGTTGTCGAGCGCTGTCTACGACGTGCAGCTGCAACAACACAAGCAACAATAAAAATTAATAAACCTCAAGCATTCAAATTGTTTTTCACGCGGACGCGCACTCATGAGCTTACGCCTGGCCGACGGACGGTCTGTTTATGTGCTCCTGTCCGTCCAAGCGGCCGTGCGTCCGTCCGTCCGAGGCTGTCTGGCAAGGTTGCGCAGCCACGGCGCTGCACGTGTGTATGTATGCATGTTGAGGTGGCTGTGTGCCTTCGTATTTATGGGCTGTTTGTGAAGGTAACCAAGTTGCGGCTGGCAGCGTCGCGCCGTGCGCTCATTTGCGAAATGTTGCACCTTAATGCGAACAACACATTTTCCCGTCAAAATAATGTCTGGCCCAAAGGTGATTGAGTTCGTTACATTGTTGGGCAACGCTACGAATGCCTGTATATATCTAGCTGTATAAACATATGTGTGACTGAGCGCGCGCGTATGTGCAATGGTTATTACCACATTGTTGCCGTTGTTGCAACACGTAAACAACTGCAGCGACATGACAAAGCTGTGCAGGCGCTCGAACGGCTGACGGCTCCAGACGACCGGTTGCCTGTACACGCTGCAGACACATTCATTGCCGTACGTTTCTCTGTGGCTGTCAGTCGGTCGGTCTCTCTGTCTCCTTCTTTGCCGGTACGACCATACGCCCGTATTGTAAGTCGCGGTCATAGCCGCATAGTGTCAGGCCAAACCATAGTCGTAGTCGGAGTCGCCGGCGCAGCAGTGCGCGCTTCGAGTCACAGTCGTAATCGCGGTAATCGCTGTTGCAGTCTCGTCTGCAACGCCCATTTTCAATGTTTTGCATTTCTTGGCCGCATGTCCACACGGCTACCGTGTTGCGCATGCGCACGCGCACACCACCTTCGCGCCGTTATCTCTCGGCCTTTGTGGCGTAAAAGGTTCTCTGCATGCATAATATATGACCGTTGCATTGCGATGATACAATCGCTCTCTCTTTGCTTGCGGCGAATTCTTCGCGGCACACTGTCATACATATATACATATGCGTGTGTGTGTGTGTATATGTGCTGTTGCACACCGCACACCCGCCACAGGACGCAAATACGCCAGACAGTGCAAAACAACCGCTTCGACGCTTTTACATTTTACGTCTGCTTTGTGTTGCGTGTATTGGCCTGTGGCCAGTCAGCGAACTTTACCATTCGACAGGTAATTTTTTACACCAGCGTGTCTGGAGGAACGCATGCGCGTGAGTGCGCTCGCGCCATGTGGCCATTGTCGTTCGCAAAGTTGTCGTCGTCGTCGTGGTTGTAGGCAGAAGTTGCACATACTCACAGTCACACTCCTTCGCTGCTGCATGAAGTTTTGAAATGTGCCAGACGCATAAACAACAAACAAGGCGCATGAAGGAGTTGCAAACAGAAATATGTAAGTACATACATTCCATACATACATATACATATGTATGTATATATGTATATTAGGGGAACCTTACAACAATGTTGCAAACAATTGAAAGAACTGTCATATTTTGGTTGCCCATTAACCAGGTTATTTTTCATTCCTTTCCCTCTGTAGCGAAAAGTTAACCTTTCTTCAGTCATTTTAAACTCTTCAGGTTTGCTTCATCTTATTCTGAGTTTCAACTCGCTTTTTTGGTGCTTTTATGGAGTATCTTTATCATTTTTGCAGACAGTCAGCAGTTTGAGGTTGCTTGTCTTGGGGAAAGTTCTCTTAGAACAAAAAGACAATAATTAAAACACGAAAAAATCTCAACTTCCAAAAGTACAGAAGCTATAATTCAACCTTCAAAAGATTTGATTTTGATCGGTCAGTTTGTATGGCAGCTATGTGCTATAATAAACCGATCTAAACAATTTCGTCGGGAACTTCATTATTCTTTTGAGCAATAATCATTCCCAAGTTTGGTGAAGATATCTCGCCAAATGGAAAAGTTTCCTATACAAACACATTAATTACGTTCGTTCAATTTGTGTGGCAGCTATATGCCATATGGATATGGTGGTCCGATATCCGCGGTACCAACAATTGAGCAGCTTCTTAAGGAGGAAAGAGTGTGTGCAAAATTTCAGTTCGATGTCCTAAAAACTGACTAAGCTCGTGGCTTTAGTGACTAAGCTCGTCATTCTGATTATTTATATATTCATTTTATAGGGTCTCCGAAGTTCTGTGTGTTACAAACTTCGTGGCAAACTTGGTATACTCTGTTCGGAGTAAATATAATTACACTTGATCAGATCTTTCTAGAGGAAGCCCGCTGAATACATTTACTTCATGAAATATTATTATTTCGTTGCTAAAATAGATTAAATCTTCTCCCTAACCACTTCAAAGTAATTTTAGCAACACTCAACTACTACCCACATATTTAAGTTTCGAAAGTGATCTCAAGTCCACTGAAGTTGCAAAACAATTGTCTTGTTCTGACGTATAAACTCTTTAATCCAGATTACAAAAATCAAAAGACTGAAATTTCTCATATACAGCCGATTGAATGCATAAAAAATGTATCTACATATATATATATATAATATTATATCGAAATATAGTATAAATGATGTGTCACGTTTTGTCCGGGGTAAACTCCGAAACTACTGAACCGATTTTAGTAAAATTAAGCACAATGTGTTTAGTTTGAACCAACTTAATGTTTAGTTTTATGTGTTTAGTTTTACTAAAATCGGTTCAGTAGTTTCGGAGTTTATAGGAATAATGTCGGATAATAATATTTTTCTACTGACAAATATTAGTGCCAAACATTTTCAAAATTAAATCTCAAGTTAAGACCTTTTTTTAATGGTATAATATGCACCTTATTGCCATTTTCAATGTAAAGTCACTTTGGGACTCTCCTAGAAAGACACGTGCCTATGGGACCGTCGACTTTCACAAGATTTTATTTAGGCGAATTTTAATATTCCAAAGACAGGAACGAGTAACAATCACTTTGTGCCTGGTCCGGACAAAAAATAACCTAATGTCCTATTGTACATACAGTACATATCTCAATTAAGAACTTGGTCCAAGAAGAGTAGCGTTCTTGATGGTTCCTTGCCGATTTCACAACATGAAACAAAACCGTCCTGACCGTCAATTCTGGTTTGACCACCCTTTGCGTCGGCTAACCGCGTTTAGATCACGATCATTTTATGCAATGTTTTTTAGACAATGCTTGGCTACTGAGCAATCGAAACAGTGCTTACAAAATGGTTGGATTCGACGACTTTCATTATTTATCGATACTTTCGACAGTTGGCTTTCCAGAGCGTGATTCATCTTTGACATCGATGCTAGCGGAACGAAACGACGAAACCAAAATTGCCCATGATTGTCTCTGGCAGTATCAGAGCCATAAACATTATTCAGATTTTCATATTGTAAAAGTGATTTAGGAAATATTGTTAAGATCGACAACAGCGCTCAGTGGGAACTTAAGATAATCGTGTTAGTACTAGGAGCACAGTGGAAGCTTTCTCTTTCCTCCTGGCTCTCTTCAAATCCAGCAAATGTCGCGTGTTGATAATTTACTTTTTGAAGTGAAAAAATACAGTTGGCACAGAAACTTGGCTGGATGAGCAGTTACCGGACACTGTCCCAGAAAAATCAACCATCAAAGATTGGTATGCTTAAGTTAGACGTGGTGAAATGAGCACCAAAGACGGTATGCAGTGGACGTCCAAAATAGGTTGTTACCCACAAAAACGTAAAAAAAAATCCACAAAATAATTTTGGATAACCGTAAAGTGAAGTTGTTCGAGATAGCAAGAACTCTAAGGATATCAACTGAATGTTTACATTAAATCATTCACGAATATTTGGTATTAGAAAATTCTATACAAACTGTATGCGGCGTGAGCTCACTATTGACAAGTTGATGATTCGGACCAGGGTTTAGAGAGGTTCAAGCACAATAAACTGGAGTTTTTGCGTCGATATATGACAATGGATGAAACATGGCTTCATCACTTTACTTCAAAGTCCAATCGGCAGTCATCCGAGTGGACTGCAAACGATGAATCTGCTTCAAAGCGCAATAGTCCGCTGGCAAGGTTGTGACATCCGCATATTGGGTTGGAATAATTTTTACCTTGAAAACAATAAAAACGGCCAGATTTGAAGAAAATGTAAGTGGAGTTTCATCTAGAAAATGCACTGTGTCAAAAGTCTTTGAAAACGATGACAAGAATCCACGGCTTCGAATTGCTTCCGAATCCACCATATTCCCCAGATTTGCCTTCCAGCGACTATTTCTTGTTCTCAGATCTCAAAAGAATGCCCGTTAGGAATAAATTTTCGTCGAATGAAGAGATGATGGCCGAAACGGAGGCCAAAGGACAATACAAAAATGGTATCGAAAAGTTGGAGGTTTGCTATAATCAGTGTATCATCCTTGAAGGAACTATATTGAATAAAAACACCGAATTTTGCCAAAAAAAAAAATGTATTTTGCTATGGTGGGTCGCGCACTTGGTTATGACATATTTCAAAGGGACGACACTCGAAGTAGTTTTAATTACAATTTACATATTAGTTGACCTATGAAACGGATATGGGACTTTCCGTCTTACTTGCAAATTTACAAAAATATAATACCGCGGCACTAATCGCAGAACATTTTTTTGTATTTTCTTCATGCAGACGATCGTCCCACTTGCAGCGAAATCAACTGCGGCCGCAAGCACACCTGCCTGGTGGATTTGCTGACGCTGGAGCCGCGCTGTGTCTCCTGCAGCTACAAATGCGCGCGCAAGCGTCGACCAACGGTAGGTGCCACGCCAATCAATTACACACATACACACACATACAATATAATATGTATTTTCATTTCATTTTATTTACAAAAATTATTCAATAATTTATCTCGACTCTTGCAGTCGCTGCGCTTCGAGGAGGGCAAAATATGCGGCGTCAACAATCGCACATACAACTCATGGTGTGAATTGCGGCGCGACTCCTGCAACACCGGCTTTCTCATCGACGTCAAAGCACCTGGCGAATGTCATTAAAGATGAATAACGGTAAAATGACGTTTAACAAAAACGAAAAGGAAAAAATGCAAAAACATAAAGCGTAGAACGGCTATCTATTTGTAGTTGTTAAGAAAAAGGCTTTTAGCAAAAATCAGTAGTACTAAATTTACCCACCCAGCTACCCACACACACATACATACTCGCAGAGACACACTCATACACACACCTTTGAAAATTAAACAACATTATTTTGTCTTCCAAGCAGCGCATATCTCCAAAACGCGCAACTTGCGGTACTCACACATACATGCGCACATGCACTCATACATTTACAATTGTCGGTGTGTCTGTATGTGTTTGCTCTGGCCGCTAAGCTCCTTTTTGTGCCGTAAATCCCGTCGAATTGTTGCGTTTTCCACCTTAGTCCTTAGATACTTCCAAAGATTATGTATGTTTAAATGTCACACATACACATACAAACATCGATATTGACAGTTTTAAACTTATTTATAATAGTGTGTAGTAGAATGAAGGCTTAGTTTATGACGTGCATATATAACTAACGACGCTGTAATTACATAAGTTAGCCAATTTAGAGATTTACAACGACTTATAAATGCTTAACACACCCACACAAACACACACACATACACATATATATCATGCATACATATATCGTTGTATATACATAAGTATATGGCAGCCACTTACAACTTACTTAAACACACTTGATCATAAATCTAAAAATTACCACAGCAAAAACATATGTATCTTAAGAGGCTTTTAAAATAAACACACACACAATAAAATACACAATATGTCATACACAATTATAATCGATCAACACACATACACATGAAGACGTAAAATTTCCATAAACACACATACATATTTAATTAGCGTAAATGAATTAGTAGTTTAAACAAATCTATAGTGTATAATTAAATAAATTAACTTATTAATTATCATATTAATTATTATAATTATTATTATGAATATAATTATTATTATTAAATGTCAGTGTTGATTTATTATTGATGCAAGTACTCATACATACATACATTAACATTAGGGTGGGCAAAAAAAAAATTACTGAAATATATATTAAAATTATTATATAAATATATATATATGTTTATATATATTATATAATTAAAAAAATTAATTTTTTTCCTTTGATACCGTGAAAATATCGTCCGAAATCACGAAAAAGTGTAGTCAAGTAAAGCTTAATATTAATAAAGGGTGATTTTTTCAGTCATGTGATTTTCAAGCAGACATAAAACGCATAAATTTAATGTTGATTTCGAGCATTTGGTCGCGTATTCTTTTCCTCTTCGACAATTGGTTTTTGTAAGCTCGCGAGTCCAGTTTTTTCCGCAAAATATTCCATAAAGCGAATGCGCTCAGCTCCAACTGTGGCGCACGTTGACGGTTGGATTTCACGATCCACAAAAATATTCATCCGCCAGAGTCCAACCTTAAATCGTGAAATATATACATTGCTGATCATTAGGTTAGACGCACGTTTAGTTGCATTACAATTGTTTAAGGGGGTATTCTAGTCTAAAAATCAAATTTTGGGCAGTTTTTTGAATTTTATTAAAAAAAAAAACCAAAAATATTTTTACTATCCATTTTTTATGGTGTTTTAATTGATATCTTAAGAATACAGAAAATAAATTTTACAAAAAAATATTAAAAATTAAAATAATTAGATTATTTTAATGATATATATAATTATAGATGAAAAATGGCGACTGCCTGAAAATAAAAATCATTTTTTACGCTTTTTTGAAATTCCTGAATTTTTTTAAAATATTAAAAACAAAAATTTTAACACGATGCTGGTAGGAACGATAAAAGATTATATAAAGAAGATTCGCACAAAATTTCAAGTAAATCGGTTTTATAGAACTTGAGATAATGCCGGTACCGTGTGGAAAAAAGTAGTTTCGAGAAAAATGCGTTTAAAAAACGCATTAGAATATACGCACTTGGACTTTTAAATTTTTGATAATAAAATATTTTTTTTAACTTAAATTTTTAGTTCGTGTTAATATTTGATTTATTAAAACAAAAAAATAAAAATAAAAATAATTTCAGTAATTCCTCGGTTTTTAGTAATAACGACATTTAACCGGTTCTTCATAGAATGATACAGGTATTAAGGGGGTATTCTACTCTAGAAATAAAATTTTGGGCAGTTTTTTGAATTTTATTTAAAAAAACCCAAAAATATTTTTACTATCCATTTTTTATGCTGTTTTTATTGATATCTAAAGAATACAGAAAAAAAATTTTACAAAAAAATATTAAAAATTAAAATAATTGGAGGGGGGAGAGACAGGTGTAAAAAAAATGGTGCATTCTGGTGACATTGATGCTGACTCTGCTGGTGGTCTGAAAAAAAAATATCAAAAACGATTCTTAATCAGTAAGGATGCTGTTATAGTCCCTACCTCATGGAAAACGAAAAAAAAAAAAATTTTGAAAAATGGCGACTGCCTGAAAATAAAAATCATTTTTTACGCTTTTTTGAAATTCCTGAATTTTTTTAAAATATTAAAAACAAAAATTTTAACACGATGCTGGTAGGAACGATAAAAGATTATATAAAGAAGATTCGCACAAAATTTCAAGTAAATCGGTTTTATAGAACTTGAGATAATGCCGGTACCGTGTGGAAAAAAGTAGTTTCGAGAAAAACGCGTTTAAAGTTTAGGAGACAATTCTAGTGAACACGGACGCCACCTCACAAAATCAGCTGTATCTCCGAAAATAAGTCGAATTTTGAAAAATCCTTTCAAGGTCATATTTTTGAAAGTCTAAACTTTAAATATATGAAAAAAATCGATTTTTTCAAAATTCTAGAGTAGAATACCCCCTTAATGTCTTGTCTTCATATTGCTTTCCTCCTTCATATACCTTTCGTATTAGCCAGCGCCAAAACATTTTCAATTACATTAAGATCTGGAGAATATGATGGTCAGGTCATGACATTAACGTTTTGACTATATGCGAGCGTTATGAATAGGAGCATTGTCTTGTTGAAAAATCAAAGAAATTGGTCCGAAGAGAACACTTAATTTTGGTAATACTGACTACAAAAATATTTTGAAGCGATCGCCATCCATAAAACGTAATAGCACCCCACACCATGACTCCACCTTCTCGGCTGTATTGGCGACTTAAATATAGCCCATCTAAAATAAAACGCTTTTCATCAGTAAAGACAACTGAAAGCCAATCATTAAGTACTAGATTGAACAGTCCAAGTCATTTATTCTTTCGCGAATCCAAGCCATTTTCTATGCGTATTTCAATCAGATGGGTTTTTTCTTGGTTTTCAAACGCTTTTGGTGTTCTGCCTATCTAATTGTACCTTGAACAGTTGTAACACTTGCTTTTCCTTCAGCTAACTCCTCATTCTTAGCTGCAGACTTAGTCGAATTTGCAGCAATACTAACAATTTTGAGTACTGATTGTTCAGATAGTGCTTTCTTTTTTCCTTTAAAGTGTTTCCATAGGCCTCTGGATGCTTTGAATATCTATCAACGGTGCTGAAGCTGCGTTTTATCTGTTTGGCAATGTTTCGATTGAATAGTTCTTGGGAGTGAAAAAAATCTACATTTTCACGTTCCAATAAGCTTAGAATAGTTGCTTTTCCCATTTTTTACTTTAAAGGTAGCTCGAAAACAATTTATATCTCTATTTTTAGTACTTTGTCAATAGAAAAGAATGCACTTGTTTCCGCAAGACAAAGAAATGTAAAGTGCGTCTATTTCAATGACCAACCGAAAACGCACGTGACTGCCATAGACATTTCTGGAATCTTCAAATGTACAGTAATTTTTTCACAAAACCACCTACTATGAGCAAATATTTTTCAGACAAGACTCAAACTTTGATAGAAAAAACATTTTGCACAATAAGAACAATCATGATTACAAATACAACAATTGATTACAAAAAAAAAAAACGTTGGTGGACTAGCAGTGTATTCTTTAATTAATTCACATACTTAATAATGTTTAAAAATCCTAAAATAATCTATTTTTTATGAATACACAATAATTTGTTCAAATGAATTGAACATCCAAACAAAATAAGAAAATATTGCTGTGTTATTTGTATGGCAAATCAAAATGCGCCTCCTGTCAATATTTTTATTGAGAACTCAAAATTTACTAAACTTGTTACCGTCGTCTTGGCTGATAATTCCACGGTATTCAAGGAAAGAAATAAAAACAATTTTTAATATTAAAAAAAATATTTTTTTACCCACCCTAATATAGTATGTAAATTACTGTGTGTAAAAAAATATTGTTTTTTTACCGCTTCGTACTCTGAAAAAGAGATTCTCCAAACATCAGCTCCTTAATTGTAAGAGGAGTCCACAAAACAGTCAGAAATATTTTTTCAAGTTCTTGGAAGCGAGCTACAAATTTTTTCATCTGATAGTAAGAAAAAATAGAAAACCGTTAGTTGGACGGTCCTTACATTACAATTAAGAGGCTTGGAGAGCCTCTCTCAAAGGCCTCTATCAACCAATTTTCCAGCGTACCAAGCGAGAAAAAAACATTCGAATTCTGTTGACCCACCCTAATGCACATGCATATACACTCATACATATATACATAATAGTTATATGAGCAAGTAAACCTACACACTCATACATATATATATTGTATTAATTAACAATTAAATTTTAATTAACTGACTGATAGATTAACCGCAATAAATTAGTATGAAATTTAATTGATTGTTGAAAGTTGTAATTTAAATTAGCGCAAGCAAGATAATTATTATTATTACTTATATATGTATGTATATGTAACACTTAATTACATAAAGAAAATATATTAAAAAAAACATACAAACATACTTAACTAACCCAACTCTCTATGTGCGAATATTAAAGAAATTTAAATAAAGAAATTAACTCAAAAGTAGCGGAAGCACAGTTCTCTTTATTTTTATTGGGTGATTTCTTGGACGTGGGTAAATAAATTAATATTAAACAAGAAAAAACGTTAAGGGTATAAAAATATATTTAGCTTGATTATGGAAGATCAGTTTGAAGGACAGCTAAATGCTCCAGCGTTTCGATCAGAAGAATTTGTTCGGAGCTTGTAACGTAACTAACGGGTGATCAAAGTAGAGGTACTTTTTCAAAAGCCTTTGCTTTGACAGATCACCAGCGAGTTCAGTAATGTTCGGCACTTCATCATGGAAAGACTAACGGCCAAAAAAACGTTTACAAATCGTTGGACTTTATTACGAAAATTCACCTTCTGTAAAGAATGTATTTCGCGCACTTCGCTCAACTTATGGCCAACATAATCGGCCTACTGAGCACACTATTCGCAACACCATCACCCAGCTTGAAATCCCTCATTCATTATTGGATAATATTCGACCGAATAGACCACGTCCAACATGCAGTGAATAATATATAGCTGAGAGTACACACGTAGACCATGGAGAGTCGTTCGCAGCAACTCGGACTGACATATCGAACGGCTTGGCGCATTTTATGTAAGTCGAGATCTTAAATTGAAAGCGTACAAAATACAGCGTATGCATAAACTGAAGCCGCTCGACCTTCCCAACCCCTATCGCATCGCTGAAGATCAGCCTGACGAAATTATGGAGCTGCCATTTCAACCGAAAAAAACAACGGTTGGGAGTGGTTTGTAGGCCGGTGGAATCATCGGTCCGTATTTCTTCAAAAATGATGCCGTAAGAATTTAACCGTCAATTGCGACTGTTATCGCGACATGAGAACCGACAATTTGATGCCTGAAATTGAAGCTTGTGATCTCATCGACATTGGTTTCAACAAGACGACGCCACTTTCCATATATCGCATTGTCAATGGATTTATTGAAAGAACACTTCGGTGAGCAGATAATTTCAGGTTTTGGGCTGGTCGACTGGTCACCAAGATCGTGTGATATCACACCGTTAAACTTTTTGCTGTGGGGATATGTAAAGTCTAAAGTCTATGCGGACAATACCGCTTCGATTTAGGCCTTGGAGCAAAACATCACCTGTTTTATTCGCCAGTTAATTGGACTGAACGGATGAACCATCAGAGACGTAGCCGCGGCTCTCTTTTGAAATATATAATCTTCAAACAAAAACAAAAAGCTAAAGATATAAATAACCTGTTCGTAGATTGTAATTTTCCCTTGTGCCCAATTTCATGAAGATAACTTGTGAGATAAAAAAGTTTTCCGTACCAGGACTTGAATTTAATCGGACAGTTTGTACGGAAGCTATATGTTTCAGTGGTCCGATATTGGCGGTTTCGACAAATGAGTTCATTTTTGAAGGGAAAAGAAAGTGTGAAAAATTTCAGGTCGACGTTCCAACGTTTTTTTCTGTGTGTTACAAATACCGTTCAGGGTCTACTTCACTTTTTATTTTTGGTCCTATAATATTTTAGTTGAGAACAGTTGACCCACGAGTGACAGTCAGTGTAGTATTTCTTAGGCGCAGCGATATAAGCCAGGCTTGAGCACAGGGTGACTCAAGTTAGTTGAAAATACTTTTTTATGTGTTTTTTTTTTTATTTAAGCATCATGCGCTAACGGCACCTTGAATAAATTAATTTAGATGGATACATTGCCTATTATGGGGTATCTTACTTTAATGTATTGTGACCCAGAGAAATCATCACTTTGCCAATGTCCATGAGTGACAAGGGAGGATATGGACTGCCTTTGTAATAAGAGGGCACTTGGATGACTAAATCGACAGATAGAGAGATAAACTTTTGAAAAGGCGGACAGATGGGCGGATAGTCCAACTAAAAAAAAATTAAAATAAAAAAATTAAAAAAAAAAAATAAAGAATAAAATAAATAAAAAAAATAAAATAAATAAAAAAAATAAAAAATAAAAAAATAAAACAAATAAAAATAAAATAAAAAATAAAAATAAAATAAAAATAAAATAAAAAATAAAAAAAATAAAAATAAAATAAAAAAACAATAAAAAAAATAAAATATAAATAAAAATAAAAAATAAATAAAAATAAAAAAAATAAACATAAAAAAAAATAAAATAAAAAAAAATAAAAATTAAAAAAACAAAAATTAAAGCAAATTAAAAAAAATATAAAAGTAGAAAAAAATAAAGATAAAAATACCAAAAACCATAAAAAAAAATAAAAATACATAAAAAACTAATTAAAATATAAAATAAAAAATATATAAAAAAGTAAATAAATAATAATTAAAAAAATTAAAAAATATATAAAAAAAATTAAGAAAAATAATAAATAAAAAAAATTAAAAAATAAAAAAGGAAATTAAAAAAATATATAAAAAGGCAAAAAAAATAGTTCATAATTTCATAAAAAGAAATAAAAACGGAAAAAATAAATAAGGTAAACAATAAAAAAATAAGTAGAAATAAAAAAAAAAACAAAAATCAATGAAATAACAAACACATTTATAACACATGTTTACTATATTTGCTTGAATATAACTTTTATATTCCTTTATTAGAGATACTTCTATATAGCCACAAATATTATTAAGAACATAATGCATTAAACACTATTATCGCTGTCTTCGAAAATATCCGTTTGCTGGTAGCGCGCCTGTGTCTTCTTCCAAGTCGCTATCTTGCGTTTATCAGCATTGGTAAGCGCAACGCTAACGGATGTGGCCGAACCGCAACCCAAACCAGTCTTACCCTCATTCGAAGCGACATTGATCTGACAAAACAAAGTATATGTATTTAGAAAAATGAATAGAGAAAGAAAAAGGCAAGCATAAATACCGGTTCCAAGAGTCCTGAGCCATCACTCGCTTTACCTAAAGCCTCACCCTTGTTCCAGCCGAGTTTAGAGAGCATCTTGAAGCCCTTATTGTCGGAAGATATTTCACTAGGGATGATATTTCATTAAAATTTTTTAAATCTTATCAAAAATAACTTTCCACTCACGTATTCACGGAAGCGGCTTGCGTTTTCTCGCCATCTGTCGAGCTGCCCACTTGTATGCGTCGCGTCGCGGCACGATCATTGTAGCTACCGGCATTCTGTTTGCCCTCCACAAATTCTAGAAGCAACCAAATAAATAGAAGTAAATGTCTGCAAATATTTTTTCATGTACTCTTCACGCACTCTCTTTCTCCAAGCCATATTTCTTCTGCAACTTCTTCAGCTGTTCGCGATGCGTTAGTACCGTTGTATTGCCTGCAGTGGCGCTGCTTTCACGCGCCGTCTCAATCAATAAGCCTGGCTCACACAAGCCGCAAGTGCTGTTGCCCTCGTGCACGTGACACAACAGCTTCGTTTGACCGATCTGCAAGACGCTGCCGTGCACCAAATCACACTCGGTGCTCTCTTGTTTGGAAGCTGACATGCGTGTGCCATTCAGCACGGTGCCGTTACGTGAGCCCAGGTCGGTGCACTTGTAAATAGCCTGCTTATGATCGTAGTGGAACCTCATGTGTAGCTGGGGAAATATTCAAGTTGTAAAATTTGTACAGTTTTTGTTTCGGAAATGCAGCCGACTCACCTTGGACACATTCACATCCGGTATTATGACGTCGTGGTTGCCTTCGCGACCCAAACTGCCGCCCTTATATGTGATTAAGCTCAGACTACCCACCTTGAGAGCCTCCAAATTGCTTTCCTGCACAATGATGCGCAGCGAAGGCGGATACTTTTTAGCTATATCTAAAAGGTGATGAAGTTTCTTTTTTATATGAAGAACTCTATTTCAAAGAATTCTAAATATAAAGGCATCTAAGTTGGACTTAAACGCGAATTTCTTTTCATTTCTTAAATTAAAAAAAAAAAAAACGAACAAACCTTGAAAGCGCCCACCGCCAGCAAAAGTAGCAACTCCCTTGCCCTCCTTCCCTTCCGCACACCTATCAACATCACCACTGCTGCGGCTATCCTCACTATCGCTCTCACTTTCGCTGCTGTCGCTGCTGCTGCTAGACTCAGACAACTCACCGTCCTCAACGTCACAAGACTTGCGCCTGCGCGCACGCTTCTTACTCTTCCTATTGCTTGCCTGCTCATCACTCTCATCATCAGTGGCCGACGAATCGGTCGATGCACGCTTGTGTTTGCGTGCGCGTTTACGCTTCTTCGATTTATGTTTGCGTTTCTTAGATTTGGCACGCTTCTCACTCTTGGCCGCCTTTGTGCTCTTCGATTTCTTCTTTTTGCGCCACATGCGCTCGTCTTCTTGCTCCTGGCGTCGCTCCTCTTTGATTTTACGCAGTCGCTCTTGGTCGGTTATGACGCCGCCGAACTCGTCGAACGCCACCATCTCGTCCGCATCGAAATCATCCTGCAACAGTAGAAAAGAAATCCGCGTTTTCATCGACATTTCACGCTACCAAGCTTACCTAATGCATTGCTACGCATTCGGTTAATGTTAAGTTTTGAAAAACGTTTTAAAAGTGAATTATTTACATAATTCGTTAGCACATCTTTATCGCTCGCGTTGTTGCGCTGCAAGAGAGGAGAAAATATACCCAATGCATACAAAAATTATTAACGCTTGAGTAAAAAGATTGTTTTGTTTTTGTTAAATTATTTATTTTTAGCACTAATTGGGCGAGCAGTTAGCCTTAAAGTAGTCGGAAAAGGTTCTGAGAATAATGATCTAATTGGAAAACACTAGTTAGCTAGAAATTCCTGACAAACAGAAACTTAGATTGGTAAACGAGGAATGTACCGGGACCTAGTGTGCCCTCTCCTAAATCAGAAAGACTCACCTAGCCCCAGTATATACTGCTAGGTGCTAGCGAAGCGAAGTGATCCTTATTTAGAAACATGGATCCAAGGGCCTTCAACCTTCAACCGGCAGAATTGTCCCTAGGGCTGTTGATTACATACATATTTAAACCTGTTGAGGTTATGTTATGGTATGGGGACCCACCGCGATGAAGATCTGCGGGTTCAGATCCCTCCTCGGCGCGGGCGAGCTCAGCAGTCAGTTCATTCCTGGCTATGACCGAGCACCGAGATAAGGTGTACTTGGATATTCAGCCGCCCTCTACACACCTGCTGCAGTAGGGATTTGATCTAATTTTGATCAGATTACTTGGTGAAGTGGTGCGGTTTCGAATATGTACCCGACATGCAGATGCATGCAAGTCATTGCAGTTTCGATATTTGCAGTCCTACCGAAGTCTGCGAATCTTTTGAGGCCCAGCAACCGCCCCATTCATGACTATCGGTCTCACAATCATGGTGTAAAACCACCTAACGACCCAGGATTTACCAGCTAGTCGATTGCACAACATTAGTGTCTTATTCGCTTTAACCATGGTCAGATCAACTTCCACCACAGAGTGGAATCCAGTGTAAGATCAAGATATTTGACCTGTTGATCATCTTTACCTCTCTGCTCCAAGGGTAAGGTTGCTGAGGCTGGGCAGACATCTACGTCTCGAGAACGGGACGATGGTCGTCTGGGAGGGGTTGCTATTCCACTCAACCTCTCTGCATTATCTTTTAGACAGGTCCTGGAACTTACCTCTCGGTATAATAACAATGTCTTCCGCGTAAACTTGACAGCGGATCCCATTGTCAGTTAGCAGAACTAGTAGCTCGCGCGTACGACTAGACTCCATAACTGGGGGGATAGCACTCCACCCTATCGGCAGCCTTTTGTAGTACCGAAAGGAGTCCTGGCGCAGTATGGCCTTTATCCATCTGCGCACCGGGCTGCTATATTCCTTTTCTTCAGTGCTCTGACTACGCTCTCGTGAGTGTCAGAAGCACCTTCGAGGTCTAGAAAGGCGCTTACTTCCTTCGAGCCAATTCTCTATCTCTGAAGTTAGCCGGTACAGAGCAGTATTGGTTGAACTGCCTGCTCTGTAAGCATACTAGTTCACAAGATGGGGTGCAATTTTCAATTCCCTTCACCTTATTTCATGAGCCACGATCTTTTCCATACTTTTTAGTAGAAAGTAAATCAGACTAATTTGCCTGAAGGATTTTGCCAGTGAATAATCTTTCCTTCCTACCTCGGGTGTAAGGATCACCTTCGTGGTCCTCCATACATCTTTACGAAATATATATATACTAGCTGGCAATGGTTGCGCGAGGCTTCGCCACGCCCGTCAAAATATGCAAAGTAAAAAAAATATTAATAAAATAAAAAATTAACTTAAATCTTTAGACTGTTCTTTAGTTCAACTTAATCTTTAACATTTACAACTGATTCCAACAAAGCAATTTAACGGAATAGTTATATTTTTAATTTCAGTTATGCCTAAAGCTAAATAAGTTAAATAAAAAACTTAAGTAATCTCGTAGATTTTTATTGTTCATCAGTAAGCAAAATATTTTTAGGAGAGATTTTATTTTAATTCTTTATTTGTTTTATGACAATTAAAGCGTTAATTTTAAAATTTCTCAGTTTTTATGAACTGGCTTGACTGCAAAGAAAAGAATTCTTAAGTGAAAAGTTGCATAAAAACTAAAATTAAATTCTCTTTAAAATAAGGAAAAAACTGAAACCGGTGCACCGGTATATTAAATTATTTCTCTGTAAACAATATTTAGAACTTTTTTCTCAGGAGATAAAATAAAAAGATTATTTTTATTAGTGACTCGCGACAAAGCTACGTAAAGCTGGCCATGAGAGAAACAATTGATACTTAGGTCCAGTCCAGCGACTTCTAATGTTTGGCCTTGAGATTTGTTTATTGTCATAGCGAAACAAAGTTTTAAAGGAAATTGGAGGCGTTTGAACTGAAAAGGCAAGTCTGTCGGAATAATAGGTATTCTGGGTATTAATACAATATCTCCAGCGCCACATCCAGTTACAATCTTACACTCTATTAAATAATTTTTGAAAGATACTATGACCAAGCGGGTGCCGTTACAAAGTTTTGGAGGATTTAGGTTTCTTAACAAAATAACTGGTGAGCCTAGCTTAAGATTAAGTTTGTGCGGAGGTGCGCCAGACGGATTTAATGAATTAAGAAATTCGGTTGGAAAATGAACTATTTGCTCAGAATCGACAACTGTGTCGACTGAATAGTAAGTCTTATTAGGGGCGTCAAATTTGCATTGAACCATGTCATTAATTACATAACATTCGTCATTTGTTGGAGTTAAAATAGCTCTCTCCTTAAACCAATCCAATGTTTTCCCACTTACATTTGAAATATCTGGATAGACCTTTTCTATAAGTTCTTCAAGGTTTTTAACAGGTACACAAAGACTTTGATTTATGTCTACTTTACCGTTTTTGTCTGTCATTTTCCCATGACCAATTTGCAGTAGTGTCTTACCGAAAATTTCATTTTCTAGACCTGGGGTCAGCCTCATGTTCTTTTTTAATTGGACATTATAGATATGTTTCCACAACTTTGATCTTTTCAAGCACGCATTTACCTCATCTGCCCTTGTACCCCTAGGAACCACGGGCAAAATTTGACGAAAGTCTCCAGAAAATAGTACTGTGCATCCACCCATAGGTGAAACTTTGTTGCGTAGGTCTTGCAATGTTTTATCTAAAGCCTCTACTCCTGATTTGTGTGCCATTGTAGCTTCATCCCAAACTATAAGCGAGCAGTCTTGCATAACCTTAGCAGTACTGCTTTGTTTAGGAATGTTGCAAATTTTGCTTATTTCCTCAGTTACCTTAAGTGGAATTTTAAACATTGAATGAGCAGTTCTTCCTCCATCGAGAAGAGTTGCTGCTATGCCTGAGGATGCAACAGCTAACGCGATTTTCCCTAAAGATCGAACTTTTGCCAATAGTAAATTAATAAGAAATGTTTTCCCAGTACCCCCAGGGGCATCAAGAAAGAATATTTTACCCTCACAATTAGAAGCAGAACTCAAAACTAAATTATATATACTTTTTTGTTCTGAATTAAGCTTATCTTCATTACGTCTAACAATTTCAAGTAGTTGATGTTGATCATATGATTTTTCTTTCTCGTATAGTCTATTATTGACAGTGTTAACGTCAGTTATCAGTGGAAGGGAAAAATCGGTAACTGTTTTACCACAAAGAGAAATTAAAATTTTGTTAAGGTCACACAAAGCCTCATCAAAAATTAATTGATTGTAACCTAAATTTTGATTACCAGCTTCTCGTTTTTTTCTTTGCAATATGTCTTCTGACATACTTTCTTTAAATTTATTCCAAAGTTCAACAGAATCCGAAACTTGACAAAAAGACAAAATTATACCAAATAAATATCGCATCGAAACAGACGAAGCACTAATTTCTGCTTCCAGTAGCGTTTGTTCCCAAAGTGAATCATCTTCCAACAAACCCAAAGCTTTGCAGGCTGCTTGATAGGAACTAAAAGCCCTACCTTGAACAGTTTTTAAAAATTGGAAAGAAGTTGGGCCTTCGACTTTATGTAAAAGCATCCTTAGGTAAAAGCATTCACTATTATTGGGATGAACAACATAAACTCTTCCCAAAGCGTCTCCTTTTTTTAAGTTTTCGTAACCCTCAACAGGAGAGCCTATTTTCCTACGTTGGAACTTTTTGTAGATCCATTCCACGTGTAATAAGCAGGAACTTTGTCGTAGGTTATAGTTTTGGCGAAATCATCATTTGCACATAACTTAAAAAAAGCCGTTAAAGTCGTATCTGTTGGATTTTCAACAATATCACGCACGTTATTTTCGTTGAAATATATCCTTTGGCCGTTTTCTAAATGAACTGATAGATGAGTAATAGTAGGATAGCGATCATGGATATCAAAAGAAAAAATTCTCCACAGAGCTTCCGACGTGCATATGTATCTTCCAGACTGAAATTCTTGAATTTCATCTTTCGAATTTATTGTAAAGGTTGCTTGGTCGCTACCCTTATTTATGTATTTACATACGTATTTAATAGATTTTATAGAACTGCAGAGCTCGACATTGATATGGGCATTAAAAGCTTTTAATAACACAGGGTTATATGGTACCACCCAGCTATTATCAACAGTGTAGTTGCGCAACGATGCTGTTTGACCTCCTTCTGCTGGGGATAAACGGCGATATTTTGGATATCCATCATCCCCACAGGATGTGGTATCTTGAAAAGCTTTTGGATATTTTTTTATACAACGGTTCTCTTTCATACATGGAGCGTTAGGGTTTAAAGCACCGCATGGTCCATGTATCATGTGCTTCACTACCAAATCGTGCAAAATTGGGTCGCATTGCTTATTCGGTAATTCGGCGGAAATAACACTATCAACTTGATTTGCTGTTATCTTATTTTTTAACCAAAGCAATAGATGCACATGTGGAAGTCCACGCTTTTGCCATTCCACAGTATACATATGACACTGAGGCGGGCCAAATATATGAGCTTTGTTAATTAATTTTAACAGCTTTTTAATTTTTAAGTTAAAAACTCTATTGATAATATCATAGCGCTGTTGAACAACAGTGTTTGAATCTAAATTGGTTTTAATTTCTTCCCAGTTAGGGTTGCATGTAATTGTTATGAACAAATCAGGCTTCCCATAATTCCTGACATAAGTCATAGCATCTTGCGTTTTTTCATGAAGATATCTAGGGCCGCCTGTGAACGTTGCAGGGAGAATAACTAATTGACCAATTTGATTTGGTTCTTCATTTGATTTTAAAGCATCCTTCAAATGAATATAGTTCTCTGCACGTAACTGTTTTTGGTTATTTCGTAAATACGCCAGACGCTCTGTCTCAATTTTAGCGTATTGATCAACTATGTACTGATTCATTAACATTCCATACTTATGAATCGGGTTGAACAAATTTTCCCTTACCATTAAACGATAGCAATAAAAGCTCATACAGGAAACTGTTTTTGAGATAGGCTCTTTCGAAATAGGATCAATTTGTGGAATATTTGTGTAGTAACCGTTTTCACCGCGACAAAATATTAGTGGGTATTGGAGACTATCATAACTACGATGAAGTTCAGAAATTCGAACTAAATTGTTGCACCGACGTTTTAAAATTATGTCCCTTTTATTAAATTCTTGACCAGTTATCATGACCGCAACTTCACTGGTACATGGTGCATTGTATCGACCAGGATGACTTCCGACAGGCACTTTATTTGCATGAATAATTACTTGGAAATCTGGAGTATTTGGTGGAACACTTTCTAATGCAGTTTTAAATGACGAAATATACGCGTTATGTTCATGCAACATGTCTTGCAAAACCCTTACAACTCCTTTGTCAACTACTTGCGCTGCTCTACTACATCTTACGGACGCTTGTGCTTCAGAGTCTGAAATAAAATAAATCTGAAGGAATTGATGCCCTTGGTCTAATTCCGGAAACAAACTACCTGCTAAGTGGTAAACTTGCCCTTGTATCTTAAACGTAGGCATGTAACCACGCTCGACAATTTGATTACTCCGAAATGAAGTAAATTGGAATGCATTGTTGTAGCTCCGTATATTTTGCAAAAAATGAGTCGATTTTGGATGATTACCTGTTAATAAGGACTTTAGTGGTTCGGGTGGAGGAGGGATTTCTTCTAAATAGACTTTTCCACCAAGGCAGCACATGCCAACTGATTCACCTGGATATCTTTTGGCAGAACAAAAACTACAAACAATTGACATATTTCCAATTGAAATATATTGGTCATTTGCATAATCAATCGCAGCATCGTAGCGCATACCCGAAAGCTTTTTTTCACGCCACAAATGTTGGCTGGCTTCAAGCCGGCGCGCATGGTTTCTAACCCTATTTTGCATCAGGCGCGCCTCCCGCTGACTTTCTGTTTCAATAGTACGCGCATTGCGCTGTCTCTTCGCACGTACAGATAGTACGTCGTTATCAGTACGACGTCGGGGCATGCTTTTAATTAAATTTTTAGATTTAGTAGTCAAAATTCTCGCAATTTTGAGAAAACACGAAAAACGTTCAGTTCTATTCGCTTGCTAATTCGAGAATGATTAATAATTTCCAGCAGCTGACCACATGTTACAAATATGCCACTCATGTTGCCTCGCAGAGGAACGGAGTGAGAATTTATTCTTTTATGAAGTATCGAACATGCTTGCAAACTGTCGTTCAGCATACAAATACATACATATGGTGTTTTCCGCGACAATGCCCATATCCAGCATTCCATTCCATGTCTTGCCGCGCATGCACATATATACACACAATTATATGGAAATCTCTACGTTGGTATATACAAATGTTTCAATACCACTAATACGTATGGGGCTTTGCGCGAACATGTTGTAATCAAACAAATTTCATTTCTAGCGAGCAGGTTGCGCAAAATTGTTCGCCTTGCCGCGGATGCTTAGAACATTAATTGATACATACATATATACACATGTTTCAATTCAACTCTTTTTTTCATTTATGCTTTGCGCTTCTCCTGCATGCGCAACAGGCGACAATAATAACGAAGCTCGCATAAAACAGAATAAAAAATGTTAAAAGGGGTTTATATTTTAATTTTTTTTCGTATTAATATTAATATGAACAATACAATAACTGATGCAATTTGCTTAAGAAATGTTCAACTCATTTCATCGTTTTTTTCTTTTCTAAATTGATGCAGTAGTTTTAAAGATATTGGAGTGTGAAGATAAAATTAGTATATTTTTGAGGTTTTTTTGCTTATTGTCGCGCCTTTATAATGCAAAATATTTTTTAAGGTATCCTACGTTGGAGAGGAGGGCTCAAGGTATGTTTTGCAAAAAACCGGAATAAAATCGGTTAAGATTTAGCTGAGCTATGAGGTAACATACACATTTTAAGGCTTTATTTTATAAGATGTAGAGATGTACAAAGGGTCTCCCACGTTTTCTTCTGGGTGTTACAAACTTCGTGGCACACTTAATACATATTGGAAAGGACATAAAAAGAATTTCAAAAATCTGGAGTTATGACACCAATACAAGTTTTCTTATGTTTTTTTTTTTATTGTTATATTTTTTTATGTCATTGGAATGTGCAGCCTAGAGAAAATATTATATAGCAGTTGATAAATTAGGAG